>JABCKH010007629.1:0-93394 GCA_018851285.1 Lyophyllum semitale | reverse complement strand
ATAGTTGACATAAATGGATTAACTTTACTATATGTTTACAGTATTATTTAGTAACATATTGTCCCATGCACCCAGTGTTTGCCATTCTGGACTCCTTCACTGCAGTGGGCTAGCTATGCTAGAGGCTGGCAGCGGCAACGTTGTGACGGTGGTACGAGCTCAAGGACGAAGAAATTATCTATCTATACCAGGCAGAAGAGAAGCGGTGGCATGGGCACAGAAAAATATGTAAGAACGAGAGTCAACGTCACCTAACAATATGTAGCAATAAATTTAACGCTGGCGGCGCGACGGGGCCTGTTGGTGTTTGTCCTTGTCCTTGTCCTCGATTGTGTTCTACCGCCACCCCAGGCCTTGCACCTGTCCTATCCTCACTGATCTGCGCGTGGATTCGCGTCCCTTGCTGACCTTAACTCTCCTGAATCCAGTCAGCAGTCTACTTACAAAATACCCCTTGGAACAATATGGTGTTGAATCTTGATGATGGGGAGCGTGGAGATGCCTAGGTGCATCAACGCAAGTAACACAGGTTTTGTGGCACAGAGGCACTGGGATGTGTATGTGAGACAGTCGGATCGAGGGCCAAGCACGGCAGTTTCGCCATTCTGGACTTGTGATTCATTGCAGTGGGCAGGGTATGCAGGCTGGCAGCGGCGACATCGTGTACACTGAGCTCAGGACCACAGAAAGGAATTATTTGGTCGTGATTGATCATTGCCAAATCTAGAATGTCACATCCTTTCTGTGGCTGAAAATCCTGTGCTGCCAAGAAATGATCTCCAACTGTACGGCGGTCTTTTCTGAGGCTCTTGGGCATGCTAGGAGCACATCGGAGTTTTTTACATTTTATACACCATGACTTTTGGGACATGTAACAAATAGGTAACTTACTGTAAGTAACACATGTAAGTAACACCTTGTAACAAACCCCCGACTTTTACCCGCAACGACGAGCTTCTGCAATCTGCATGATTTTTCCTCAACTCTCTCAAGTATGATGTGCAGAAGTAATTGTAGTCCTAGCTTATATATCGCCTTTCCGTTCGCCCCCTTCTCTTCCCTGTCCAAAGTCGAGACAATACTGTGTATGATAGCGTTTGCGTAAGCCAACTTCGACAAGGTATCTTGGTCCTTGTACACACTCAAGGCTTACTGTCCTACACAAGTCCTCGATCCTGAGAAATTCTTTGTGGTCACATTTTCTCTTTTCTCTAAGTGTGCATAGACTAATGGAGTGAAGTCTTGGTCTCCTTCGAATCTCGTATCTACATCTTCTTACATATACTTTTAAGTAATGAGCTAATTTCTTCTTGGTGTATATACGAGGACAACATGTGTCAATGAGTTTCATCGATCAGGCCTCGGTTACGTAAATTTGCAATGTTCTCAGTACTTGGTCGCCACGTTGGACAGAATGCGCGTTACGCCAAACGCTTGACCAGAAAGCAACGCAGGGCGTATACTGTCCCTGCTAGATTGCTTGAAGACCTCACCTATCGTGGCTTTGTTCACCAAGTTACCCGGTGTGTTCCATCACGCGCTCTTAATTTTCGCCCTCTGAAGCCCAGTACAGGCTAGAAGCACTGCAGGCGGCCCTAGAGTCAAAGCGCCAAGTAGTTTATGCCGGAGTAGACCCAACGGCGGGGTCGCTGCACATAGGTCATCTAATCCCACTTATGTGCTTGCTGCACTTCCAACTTCGTGGTCATAAGGTTATACCCCTAGTGGGTCTATGTCCATTCATTTCGCGTCGCCGTCTTCACTACAACCTTGTCAGATAGGTGGCGCTACTGGTCGGGTGGGAGATCCCTCGGGGCGACTCACAGAACGTCAGCCTGCGGATGTTAAGCAGGTCGAGGACAATGTTACCAGCCTGACGAAAAGCATAAGGACTTTCTTTCAACGAGCGTTTATCTATGCCGACGCGCGCATAACCCGCAACGAGGAACTGAGCGTCGAACCTACTGTGACAAGCAATCTGCAATGGCACGAGGGAATCAATCTGCTCGATTTTTTGCAAACTGTAGGGATTCACGCACGAGTGAATACCATGCTCAACCGGGAGAGGTGCGTGTTATCCGTAATCTTCTACAACTCGATGCAGTCCTTGAATTGCATCAATCTACAGTGTACGGGCCCGCTTAATCTCCCAACGCGGTCTTTCCTTTACAGAATTCACATACCAGTTGCTCCAAGCCTACGACTTCTACCACCTACACAAACATTTCGGTTGCACTATACAGGTTGGCGGCTCCGATCAGTGGGGAAACATTCTCGCAGGGATTGAGCTCATTGGTCGCTTGGAAGACCCCTCAGCTTCTGAGCAAAGCTCTGCAGCCGAAGCGAAGGCCTTCGGATTGACTACTCCTTTGCTGACAACTGCGTCGGGCGAAAAGTTTGGAAAAAGTGCGGGGAATGCCGTATGGCTCGATTCAAATATGACCAGTGTTTTTGATTTCTATCAAGTATGTCTTGTTCCATTCCGTATTTGCAGGGACTGGGCTAATTCATCCGCGTAGTATTTTATAAAAGTGGATGATGCAGACGTAGAGAAATCCCTGAAGCTATTTACACTGCTTTCACATTCAGAAATCACTGCTATCATGGAGACTCATACTGTAAGTAGAGAACAAACAAAAAAAGTAATCAACGCCTCTCTTATCTTATATCTACAGAAACAACCCGAAAATCGGACAGCACAGCGATGCCTAGCGGCTGAGGTCACGGAGATGGTACACACAAGTATCTTCCTTCCTTCCTTCTTTCGCTGTCGCACAATCTAATGCATCTTTAGACAAAGAACTTGTCCGCGCCCAAACGCTGACCAACCTCCTTTTCGAGTCAAATTACGACGGGCTCACTGCCAGTCAGATAACAGCTGCGTTCGAGGGCGACCCACGGCTTGTCATGGTAGACGAAGAGGAGCTACTAGATTCCCCGATCATGAAACTGGCAGCACGATACCGTCTCGTATCCTCAGCCTGTAAGTATAGTTCAAGGAGTCAATCACTGGCAGGAGGCTAATTTTCTGCTTTACAGCCGCGTCTCGAAACCTCGTTCAAGCACGCGGATTATACGTCAACAATCGAACAGTTCCAGAACCACAGTATAAAGTTACCAAGCCTAACCTGATTGACGATCGGGTGGCCATTTTGCGTGCTGGCAAGGATAAACTCCTTATTTTGGCAACGCATCCATGACACTTCACAGATATTATCCGCCTACCATGTAGAACTTATACCAATATTTCAATTATGGGACGGCTGGACTTTCTATTATATATAATCACTTCCAATAAACCCGCTGATATTAGTCGACACGAATTGCACTGTATAATCTTTTGACAGCCCAGTAGGACGCGAGGAATCCGATGGTCCCTAATGAAAAACAAATATTAACATTCATTCCAAGTATTCAAGTACTAGAAGTATTGCTGCCATACCTGTTGCTAAAAAGTCGACCAGTGTGAGGAGAATGAGGTATCCTAGATAAATGACGACCCCGGAGAGCGAATCGAGGGAAAGCCGGGTTGCCCAGTAGAACAAACCGTACCCGAACACCCAGAAAGCACTCCCTCCGCCCGTCAGGAAAGCTCGCCAGTGCCACCTGCGACTCCATTGTCAATTTCCACCATCGAAGATATATACCATTGTCCATACCTGTACTCTTCGGCACACAGGATAAAATAGGTAAAGAGGATGGTGACAGTGGCTGTAGTGAGGGTTACAACACCCGCCGTCAGGGCTAGGAATCCAAAGGCATAATATGCACGGGAGGCGAAAAGGCTCGTGAGTACATAGTATAACTCAATGAATGCGGCGCCTATCAACTGCTGTCAGAAAGTGTAGTAGGAGGAAATCATCGTGGCCTACCAAATGGTAGAATGCCACTGAGCAAAGCTGCCGACTGAAGAAGTTTTAATCGCATGGTACGGGGCGTATTGCAATAGAGACATTACCCAAGGACGAAGGTATTTGGGACCTGGAGGTATTTGGCGGGGAATCTGGTTAACACGCACAGGATGTTCAATGGCCTGTGCCACAGGTGAGGAAACAGTTAGCGGAAATCGGGAATACATTTTGGGATAGACGTACACCCTTTCTCGATCCAAAGTATGATCCAATCGCCGACAAAGGTGCGGAGATACCAAACCACAACAATACGATCAAAAGCATTGTTCCTAATGGCCTTGATTGAAGATTTTTCCATGGTGTGAACTACAACGCTTACCGAATGGAACGGCCCCGGATGAGCCAGCGACCAGAAGACACAGATTAAGGATGAAGAAGATCATGAAGACAATCCTATCCATGGAGTTCTCAGAATTTGCAAGACGTTTCGCAAAAATCCTCGACTTACGATGGGAGAACAGTCGCAGTGAGGAATGAGTTCTTTTTACGATTGGTCCCTCCCAAAGAGGCATATACCCGACTGGAAATGTATCCCCCAATCCTGCACTGAGGTTAGAACGAATGCAAATGAGAATGACTGCATGCATACCCTCCAAAGAGTGACCAGCACACCATCATGACAGTCGCAAGCGATCCGCGGTTTGATGGCGAAAGGAATCCCAGAAGTGCAAAGACTGTAGGAAACCGTGAGCGTTAAGATTTTATCCAAGCTGCGTTTACTAACCGAGTGTTACGCCAACCATAACACAGAGTTGGGCACCATTTCCAACCATGACAGACAAGACCATAGGATTTTGGGGCGTACGAAAAACTTCACCATGAACAAGTTTCCAACCCCAATCCTCTTGCACATCTTCCTATTCACTAGATTAGAGATATTCATTCGTGAAATATGGAAAGGATTTACGCTGAGATCAATGGCATTGTATCGAGATATCTGATAGACAATTTTGAGCAAATAAAGACATAGTGCTTGAGGGCAACATACATCACGAGAGACGCTGCGGACGAGGACCATGGAGACCATCACACAAAGGAATACGACAATCACGACAGAGTTCACGAGACTGAACCAATGAATGCGAGGGTCTAAGATATGCAGGTAACTGTCCCAGCGGGTCGCCTAAAAAGATGAGTAAGTACAATGGTGTCTGGGTTGAGGTTGAAAAACGTACCCATGACGTATCTGATTCCTAGAGGAATGGTCAAAATGTTTGGGATCAACATTATCTCTGTAGCACAAGAGCACCTACAATCCAGGTAACACGATACGTGTATCGAATCGTTTGATTCCGATCTTCGTGTAGTGTCAGAGGTGATATGAGTTCATGACTACAAGTTGTACTCTCGGCTTGCGATCCGCCAATGCTATAGCCTGTACGTCAGCATCAGGACTTAGTCGAGGAAGACATTCCAACCTGAAGGGCCACACTAGAACTCCTACGATACGAAAAGAGTTTGATGTAGGCTTATGATATCTACGAAGGCAAAGGTTTCAAGCCAGAATTCTTGTCAGGGTTAGGCGGGTATACCATACCGAAACATAACATCATAATGATTGTTTAAACGGGGCGGCGCTTGGGATACTGCATCGTATTCACCGAGGTCGAAGCCTTGATCATAGAACACCTCGTCATTCCTGCTGTCGGATTTCATAGTAGCCGCTGGTAGTCCGTCAACAAGCCAGTTGAGCTCGTAGTCTTCCTTAATGCGGTCATTGATGAATTTTGCTTCTTCGCCCGTAACGTCATGTATGGTGCAAAGGGTCTGGCACGTCCTGTTGTTGTTCAACATCGTAATCTGTAAAGGACAATAAAGTCAAAGGAGTCGGTAGGCAGGAGAAAGGTGGAACGTACGTTATACCGGGAATTGAAGATCCTGTCTCCAAAGAGAATCGACCCCAGTGATTCAGGTTGCTTAATTGGTCCATCTTCCGGTGCGCAAAACCGAAATTTGGGGTTGTAGTAGTCATCTGGCGCACAAGATTAAATGTCCGGAGGAATGCCATGAGAGGCCGACTCACAGTTGATCATGGATTTCTAAAGCAGCGAAATATTCATTAAGCGTTGTGATTAAACGAGAATAGCCTTACCAGTTTGTCGTCGTCCCCATTCATGGGCTTTGGCGTAAGCGCATTGACGAACAATTTGACTTCTTCTCCATGCTTGTAGTCATAAGGGGCGGCGCCGGGGATATAAAAAGCATCTACGCATAACGCGGCCCAGAGCGCTGTAGCGACCAGGAGAACCAGGCGCATGGCGGGATGGAACAAGGGCGAGTTGAAGGAATGGACAACGATGGACAGGCTGCTTTCAAGTTACACGTCGGCTAGTGGCACCTATTTGTTTGTCTTGCCCCGAATAACCAAATAGCACACCGCTCGATCGCGATCGCCAACTCTATTTTGCTTAATTTTGAGCAGACACCGGTACTGCCACCGTTGTTTCGCGGTCTTGCGATGGAGTTCGAGGTTCTTGCAAAATGCCACACGACAAGAGCTAGGGTGTCGCGAATGAAACTTGCCCGTAAGCCGTCAATGCTTCGCCTGAACTATTCTTTACCTCAAGTCCGCGTTCAGACGGTATAACATTGCTGCCAACCTTCATGCCTGTCGCGACTCAGGCTGCTATAAAAGGCCTGACCTCGGAAGAAGTCGAATCGCTCGGCGTCAGCCTTATCTTGAACAACACATACCACCTAAACTTGCGTCCTGGCCTAGAGGTTCTGACCGCAGCTGGAGGTGCCCACAAATTTCAAGGATGGAATCGCAATCTCCTTACCGTGTGTCAATAAATGCCCACCCATTTGCAGGTCTCATTACCAATTCCAGGATAGTGGTGGATTCCAATTGGTGTCACTCAGCAAGTTCACCACAATTACGGAAGAGGGCGCCTTATTCGAGAGTCCCTTCACGGGAGAGCCTACCATGTTGACAGTGTGTTCACTTGCATATCGGTAAATCTCAGTCTAACCCAACCTAATCAGCCCGAGGAGAGCATATCTATTCAACACACGATTGGGGCCGATATTATCATGCAACTTGACGATGTAGGTGAGTTAACTCTTTCTGAAACTGCCACAGTTGACAGAACCTTCCCAAAGTTTCAAGTTTGACAGTGGGCCCGCGTGTGGGTGAAGCAATGGAGCGATCTGTGCGATGGCTCGATAGATGCATCGCGCACCATGAGCGCTCCGGCAAGAAAGACACCCAAAACCTTTTTGCCATAGTGCAGGGTGGCCTAGATCCCGAGCTCAGAGATCGATGCTTAGATGAGATGATTAAACGTAAAGATGGAGTGGCCGGCTTTGCAATTGGCGGTCTCAGTGGTGGCGAAGAAAAAGGTTAGGAGTTCCAGACCCCGTGTGTCGAATTGAAATCCTAATGACCTTGTCTGCACTCTGTCACAGATGTTTTCTGGCGAATGTATGTAAAGCACACATGTGTTGCTTGGATTACGTTGACGTTCTTTCTAGTATCAAACAGTGTGCGGAAAAGTTGCCGGAAGACCGTATGTATTCTCTAAATGGAGTCGATTTCTGTTGAGCTATCATGTAGGGCCTCGATATTCAATGGGAATCGGATTTGCTGAAGGTCGGTGATTTTAAATCCCCTACTTTTCCTCGATTCCAAACAAATCCTAGATCTGTTGGTTTGCGTTGCATTGGGAGTTGACATGGTGCGAAACTCCTGTGCTTAGCTTTTCTGTCGCTCACCTACGACTTTGACAGGCTGACTGCGTGTTTCCGACACGCACAGCTCGATTTGGGGTTGCACTAACCCATCTTGGGCCACTTAATCTCAGTGGGTCGCCAAACTGAATTGCCAGACCACGACTAATAAAACAAAACACTGCAAAGGACTGAGCAAGCATGCGAAGGATTTGCGGCCTATAGATGAAACTTGTCCTTGTCCCACCTGTAGTGACGGTACCTCCCGTGCTATCTTGCACCACACCATTACCCATGAGACTGCAGCTGCACATGGTAAGTGTCCCCAGAATATCGACGACCTGGCCCAGTCTAAAGACTTCAATGCAGCTCTCACACTCCATAATATAACATTTCAGGCCCAAGTGATGGGTTGCGCAAGGTCTGCGATAATGAATGGGACATTCCCAGGTTATCTGCGATCCTTTTTCGCTGGATACTTCGGCGATGCTGGTTACCCCGAGTGGTGTGTGAATGCTCTACACAGTGTAGGTGTTGATTTGCTTGAAGGTAGTAATGTCAAGATTGTGCCAGGCTATGGGGCGAAGTGGGAGTATGCTGCATCCTGATACCATTGTGATAGACTGTCATGACATGTGTACTAGCAATAATGAGAAATGTATACCTAAGGATCAGTGACGTCCCTTCTTTTTACCATGGCTACCACTTCGGCTTGGCCGAGCATTTTTTGCTCTTTTGTTCTCCATAATTTTTCTACTCTTCCTGATCTGCTCACTCGTCTTGAGCTCTGACTTGACCTTGCCGAAAGTCTTGCCTCCATATCGTCCTCCAACCTTTGTTGGTCTCCCTGACGGCCTGGATGACGGTCTCGTGTCTCCAGCGGCAATTTCTTCACTCTTCTTCTGCTGCCGAACCTTCCGCTCGTAGCTCACGTGGAGCTTGTCGAGAGGTTTGGCTGAAAGCATAGTGTTATGCCTGAATCTGTGACCACTGGATCCACCTGATCGTCGGCCTGTGCCCTCGTTTTCGGCCTCACCAACTTTCGGTAAAGTGACTCTCGTCTTTGCCTTCCATTCGTCGAAGCGCCCACTCCGATATGTGGCTGGTAGTTTTGCCCCACTCTCAGTTGTGACGAGTTTAACGTTATCAGCGCCGACACCGTCACCTTGCACGAATCGTTTCTTCTTCTTGTCCCAGTTCAGTTGGCGCTTCTGACGACCGGCAACAACATCGTCTCCATTAAGATCAAATGATGCATTCTGGGCCTGCTGAGCAAAGGTAGCTCCGTCCGTAAGAGAATACCTATTTTTCGCCTGTCAGACCTATAAGTGTACACAAAAAATTAATCACACATACCCTTTCTCTGTCGCTGCTCCCGTCTGGTAATGCGACATGTAGAACTCGGAGTCGCGATATCCTTGTTTCGTAGATGATGTGTCAAAGACAGCCTGGTAGGAGAGACTTTGAGTGTCAGGAAACATTTTTTTCAGATAGTGCATACCGCAATATCATCTTCATTCGCCATCTCGATATCTTTATCAGATGACATGAGCTCTGCCTCTGGATCGTCCTGGACCGCTGATGATGTCGATGCAAGGGCACGTTGAGCCGATTTATTCAAAGCCTTTCTGCGTTCTTTCATGAGAGCAGCATTTGTCGCATTCCCCTTCGTCCCAATTTCGAATACGGTCTCGGAAGGTTTGAAGGAGTTGACCGAACGTAAAAGCGCTTGCCTTGCCTCTACTTGCGATCTCCTCGTGCGATCTTCCGCATCTCTCAGGAGCACAGGGTGGATACCTGAGTCTGAGCCTGCGAGCAACCACTTGGGATCTTTAACCATCTCCTTAGCCCGTTTATAGCTCGGGGGGCTGGCTTTCCCTTTACTCCGCTCGTATAATGCATGTCCCCTCTTCATGACGTCCCTCAAGGTAGGAAGGGAGTGGTTGGTGTCCTCAAGTGCCCGGATGTACTCGATGTCTTCGTCGATCTTACTGCGCTCGAAGGTTCCCAGGACGAGGGATTCAGTGTAAGCTCGATCACCGTCTTCGAGAACATCGTTTTTCAACGGCCGGCCCAAAAACAGTTGCAAATCCAGGAGATAAGGCAATTCGGTGTTGGTGATGAAGGACCATGCCCAACCCTGCCGCCCAGCTCGCGCAGTTCGTCCAACCCGATGTACGAAAACCCTCGCTCCTTGTGGGAAGTCGTAGTTAACCACATTCTCTAGGACAGGAATATCAATGCCACGCGCCGCAACATCCGTCACAACAAGAATGCTGGTGATGCCGCGACGGAATTGGTCCATCTGGTATGTACGCGCAGTTTGGTCGAGTGAACCATAGATATGAGATACAGCATAGCCCGCGGTAGTCAAAAGGTTCATCACGAATTCAACGTGGTGTTTCGTAGCGACAAATATGAGGGTCTGGTGAGGCGCTGTAAATTGCTCCGGATGTTTCGATTTGCCTTTGCGTTTCTTTTCCGGCGCGTGCTCGTCTCCCTCGGTGTGGGTGCTCCCGAAAGGAACTTTGATAACATCGCGGAGAAGTGCCAGCAAACACGCCTCCTTCTCCGCTTGCTTGACCGAGAAAAACGCCATTCTAAGATCAGAACTAATCTTGCCTTCAGTATCCAATCGCACAAGTTTAGGCTCCTGTAATCCAGCTTTGGCGAAATCAACCAAAGATTTCGGCAAGGTCGCAGAAAATAGCAGAGTCTGTCGGGTTGCCGGAAGTCGGTGGATTATCTCAGTGAGAGCAGTTTCGAAACCCATCTCGAAAAGTCGATCAGCCTCGTCGAATACGACGTACTGAATCGATTTAAGGTCCAAATTCATCTCGACAATCAAATGAAGCAGACGACCCGGCGTCGCGATAATACTGCAACATTCAACCTCAGTGAAGGACACGATTTGGAATCGAATCGACCCACATGTCTGGATTGTTCGTGATCATTTCGAACTGCTCGTCCAGGCCTTCACCACCGACAATAAGACCCCACCTTAAATTCTGGCCTTTTTTGGAGTCTTCTTCTGATTTGTCTCCTGCGTGTTCTCCATTACCAGAATGCCAGCCCCTGGCCAACTCTTTCCCAACCTTGAGTATCTGAAGAGCGAGCTCTCTCGTTGGAATGAGGATCAAGGCCCTTGCGCCAAAAGTGCTTGAGTGACGACCACCCAGTCGCTGGACAAGGGGAATCATGTACGCGAGAGATTTGCCTGATCCTGTGCGTGCCATACCGACAAGATCTCGGGGTGGATTTGCAAGAAGAGCAGGTATCGAGAGGCGCTGAATTGGCGTTGGTATCCGGTATCCTTGAAGAGTGAGAGATCGCAAAAGTGATGGGTGAAGTCCTGTAATATATAGTTTAGTATTGTATATGGAGGATGTGCATTCAACACCGACCCATGCTCTGGAAGCTTCCTCCACCCAGTTCACCCTTGACAATCTTCCCTTTCCCTTTCGCTTGTTTCACAACCTCCGTTCCACTTTTTATATCCCTCTTCGCCATGGTTTCCTGCAAGAAATCCTGGAGGTCATCGTCGCTTGAGTCTACTTTAACATTTTTGCCAGAAAGAGCATTGGAAATATCGATTCCGTCATTAGATGAGTCCCGTTCATAGGCTGCAGATACCTCATAGTAATGATCGTCATCAACGTCATCCGAACGCTTGCGTTTTGGGCCTGCCATGGTAGGCTTGAGTACTTGGGCACCCTGATCATGTATTTAAAATTTGCCAGTACCGTCCAGTTCAAACAAGTCCAAATCTGGCCACGCGACTTAGTATCCAGCGTGGCCTGAGCCAGAGCAACTATATATACTTACCGCCGTTCCCAAGACAGCCCGCAGATCAACGTTTACCTGCGTACCGCCTCGTCTTGCCCTGACCTCCAATCAACTATGGGTGGTGATGGGTCTTGATGGACTCAAATGGTCGTCATGCTCTGAGTCTAATTCTGCATCACAACTATGGTTTCCCGCCGCTCCCCCGTTTATAAGCCTGGGGCATCACTCCTTATTATTCCATAGCCCCCCCTTCTTACCCATTGAAATCTCTTACGACTCTCGTCTTATGACAAAATTCACGACCGCTGGCGGTATCTTCTTTATATTTGCAAGCTCTCTAGCCTCCGCGATTCCTATTGTCGGACGAAATGTTTATGTTCCTCAAATTCTCACCCCCATTGAGAGTGACGTTTGGACTATTGGGGAGCGTCGGACTGTGACTTGGTACGCCCCTACCTTGGTGTACAGGGTACGCCCCCTCATTTAAACCTCGGTAGGAACGTCACGGAGCCCCCTACCCAAATAACCAATTCAGTTGGGAGGATACTGCTCAGAAAAGACCAACGTACGCTCGATAGTAAGTTATTTTCAGTCGACATAACGCCGACCATCGCTCACCCTTTGCTGCTCCTAGTAACCCTTGCTGACAATTTTGACATCCTTGCCGGTGCAATTACTGTCACCGTGCCCAAGGTCACCCCAGGTGAAGACTATCGCATAGTTCGTGAGTGCCCATTGTCACGATCAGTCTCAACTGGCACTCTAACCTTCGCTCAGTATTCGGCGACTCAGGCAACTGGAGCCCTCCGTTCTCCATTGACATAGGAAACGATACCACGCTATGATCATACCCAGGAAACGCCTACCATATTATGCCATAGACATACGCTCCCCGCCAACGCACATGAACTTGTATAACAGCTGCTGTATCCATCACGATCTTCAACATTAACTTCATGCACCTGTGACATTACACACGCACATACATATATTAGAGTAACCTAGTGTTGCACAAGTACAATAAAAACTAACATGGTATTGACCTCTCTCGGGAATGCTGAGGAAAATAGTAGCTGCAGGGCTAAATTTCGCTGTGTTCGTGTCGATTTTGAGTTCAGTGTTTACGCCTCCGGCAAAACCTACTTCAAGTTCAGCGCGACGACCCACGAGTGGGTGGCCCCGATGAAGTTGACCGAACCCCTGTCGAAGGCATTGGAAGTTTTGACGTGTTGCTAGAAGTGCCTGTACCCGCTGGACGGCCGCGAGATGAAGCAGTCGTACCAGGGGCTGAGAAACCACTACATTGTCAGTCTATACATATAGAAAATCCTCTTCTTACCTGCTCGCGTATTTCCCCGCGTTCCCCGCATCGATGCTCTTGTTCCACGCACACCTCTGACGCCACCGCGAGCGACTGTCTTTTCTCTCCTTTCTCGTTCAATTTTTTCCTTCTCCTCCTGCTCGATTCGTTCTTGTTCCTCGCGTTGCCGTCTCTCCTCTTCCTGTTGTGCAGCAAGAGCCCGGGCTTGGGCCTCTCGTCGCGCCCTTTCTCTCACTTCGATTCTCTCGCGTTCGAAGGCCTCTTCGTCCTGGGCGCGCGCGCCTTTAGTATTAAAATGTGTTCATACGAATAGATAAAGCTCACCGCATCAGCACCCTGCCATTGCTCGTCTAATATCAGCCGTGTAAATTCCTCAGATTTGGAGAGAATGCCGATATATTTGTTCAGCAACGCGTCCGTCTGTTCAAGTTGTGCTGCTACGCGCTACGTAAGGAGATGATCCATATGTGTAATTGCTGTGATAAAAATGTAACATACCTGGTTCGCAGATTCCGTATCCTGCAAGGCCTCATTAAACATCGCGAAGGAGGCGTTCAACTTCCGCAAGATGAAGATATCACTCTGGAGTTTCTCCTCACGTAGCCTCGTAGTGTGTCGTTTTTTCTGCTCCTCTTGCTCGTCATCATCAAGATCTTCCTCCCCCTCCCGATGCTCCTGATCATCTTCGAAGTCTTGGTCATTTTGGCGCGCCGACGGTTCGGCTGGCGCGAGGAGACTAAATGGTTTTTGGAATACAGGAGTCCGGTCCGCTAACGATAACTCTGAGATGGACAGATCGTCTCCACCTAGTCCAGTGTGCGAGGATGAAGATGAAGGCAGCATTGGAGATTCGGACAACAAGCGAGATCCACTGGCTGAGGAATCTAGAGAATTGTACATTGTGGGTGTCACTGACAAGAGGTACCAAATATGTAGGGATATGTGGACGCGTTGAGTTGCTGCACTGAGCGTAACGCGCAGATGTGATTTACGTCGGAGTCTGGAGTGCGTCTACCCTCCATCCGCTCTACTCCCAATCTACTCCCTCAAAGCCGCATCTGGCTGGCCATATAATCATTCCCCGAGCACATAACAGTGGGCGCTTATCATTTGAATTCCTTTAGCAATGGATGCAATGTGATTCCTCATGCCGAACTCTGCTCCTTCTGAAGCTTAATGCCGTATTCACCCCATGCCCTGGGCGCCTACTTCCCACATATAAAGACCCAAGGTGGTAAGTAAGGTGATCTAGTCCTGGAGCCCTACCCAAATTGTTATTATGGCCAATCCTCTCTTCTGGCCTGGGATGTACTTCTTCTATCCCATCGGCAACACTTCAGCGGTTTGTTTAACACGCGATCTCGCTCCTGAGGAGTCTGCCGACATTCTCCTCCTTGGATGCGGAGATCCCAGGAATGTCCTCTATACTATCCTCTCAGAGCCTCGGCCAGGTGACTCTTTTTTTGATCCAGAAGTCTTGGGAGCTTAAATCTCTTTTTTTCTTTCAGTAAAACGCAAACTTGATTTTACCTGTTGCGATTTTGAGCCAGGCGTTCTAGGTATGTAAAACTTTTCAGACGCCTCTTGAACTCATATCTATGCCTTCAACAGCTCGAAACGTACTTCTTTTCACTATGATTGCCGATAAGCAATCGCATTCGACCATTTGGAACATTTTCTTCCACTTCTACCTCGACGAGAAGTCTCACTCCGTTTTAATTGAGCAGTGCAAGAAGCTCATCGGCATTTCCGATAACCTTGAGAATTGGAATGCCTCTCCTTACGGGCCCTTCCTCAAGTTCTGTACCGCGTACACTCTAACCGAGCTCAGACGCCATTGGTCCCTCTATATCCACCTGCAACAGCTACCTAATGGACGGCTTAAAAAAATTCGTAATGCGTACAAGGAGTTATTCAAAACACGATTCAATACAAGTGCAGTCCTCTTCAGTACGGCGCGATCGACAGGTCCTCTCGTGACGAAGTCATCGAAGGTCCTCACTGACCTGTGCAAGCGATATTGGAAAACAGGCGTAACCTTTTCCGATCCCAGCAGAATCATGGCGGCTATGCACCTTAACCCTACTTTCGCTTATTCACTGGAAGGGGAAGGATGTAATGTGCACTACGGCACCGATCCACTCGCCACATTTCACCTTGCCCCTCTCTTCGGTAATGCCCAAGGCAATGTCACGGCCAATGACGCTGTCAAGGACGCTCAGGTACAGTTCGATACCTGGTGTTCGGCATTTTACACCTCCCTTTCTGCCCCTTCTATCCCTACAATCCGATTCTTCTTGGGTGAAGCAATGGCTGTTTGCCGTTCTCTTCATGCATTCGCGATGACCTCAACGTTGGACTTGGGTGTACCAGTGGCACAATGGAAAACCCAATTGATTCAACTTAACAAGGATGATTACATGCGCGGAGCAGCGCCGGCAATGTTCAACGTGATTGAGACGTCGAACTTGGAAGACCATCTCGGGCTGCTCAACATTCTAGTAGCAACAGTGCCGTTACTGTCGACTTCCGTGCGATCCACGGCCCTTTATGTCGAGTCCCTGCTGTTTGGTGGGAAGGATGCAACGAAGGAGTTCACCGAACGGTTACATGCAGACATCACGGTCATGAGCCTTCTCCTGGGCATTACGCCAGTCGACTATCTTTCGGGCTTCACCTCACGCTCCAATGTACATGAACTGATGATTCACGCCGCGGTCAAGGATTCCATACAGTTCCACCAAGTCATAACGTGGAAATTAATTGCTTCCGGGGACACATTGGTTGGCCAAGGAGGTCAACAACCTTTGTCCCCTACATTTGACCCACGCCAACTGGGAACCCTTCTCTACGACATATATCACGAATTGTTTGAGCACGAGGATGCACGTCACTTCGCTAGGCTCAACGAAGGGAACATTCAGAAAGCATTCCAACGTTCGAATATCATTCACTACATTCGTGAAAGCTTTGTGCTTTTCCTCAAGCTAGTTAAGGAACGAAACCGTATTGTGGAGGACGAATGGATTCAAGTGATGGAACGCTTCTCAAATGCTCAACAAGATGATCATTCCATTCAGATGGATACACTCGCATTCAATGATCTATGGACCCAGCTACATCGGCATGGCCTATACACCGCCCTGTGCCTTCGTGGTAAATTTTCAAAAATCGGCAGGTTCTCGCTATGGGATAAGCTCACACCTATCGTTCGGATCGTCCTTGTCGTTCCTCGCGAGAAGCTGGGAGTGCTTGACACATCAGATGTGGGCACACCTCTTTTACAATGTGATGTCCAGGGAGTACATTCCATGAATGTCTTCACTTCTGTCCATGTTGCTTTCGGAAGGGTGATCCCAAGGGGCACCAGAAATAATCCTTGGGTTGTGTTCGAAGAGGATCCGAACGGACGGAAGGGGACGATGCCTCTTGTTGCATCTTTTACGATGCCAATTTGGCTTCTTACTAATCTGGAGCCGATGTCAGTGCTCAAGGTCTCATTCGGTGTTCGCAGTACTACTGGCACCACGTCTCTCGTCCCGAAACTTGGGCTAAAACTAAGCATCTTCACAGCCAGCTTCTTGGACGAATCACACGTTTATGTCCTCCCGGAACAGCCTTTACCCACCAAGGAACGATTAATCTCATCCCCATTCCCCAGGTCATTAACTGGTCAAATTGGGACGTCAGGTGCCGCGCTCGTTGAATTGGACGAGCAGTGTGAGCTCGTGTCATCATTGACGTCCAGAATTTCGGTGGAAAACGAAAAGGCTCAGGCTCTGCTCAAGTCTGCCGGCGTCCCGCGGACAATCCAGATATCACCATGTGTCATGCGAGTCGACCTTGGAGAGTATGCGCAAAACGTCGTCTTCCCTTTTCCCGTTGTCGGAAGTCGTCACAAGCTTAGGGTGGCAAGGAAATCCTTATATATTGAGGTAAAACCCATATCCTCAAACACAATGATTATTGCTTAAACATCCTTCAGGTGGTGGCTCCTGTCTATGGTCCATTGCAACCGGACGGGATGGCAATCAATCCATTCCCAGTAGTCACCGCTGGGCCGGTGATCAACTCGTGGAGCATCCACCGTCTCAATCTGTCTTGCCTGCCAGTCCTGGAAAGAAAAGGAAGCGAGATTGCTGAGTGGTTCAATCCACATGCTGGCGCCATGATGTCCTCTCGTGAACGTTCGCTCAGGAAGAAAAAAGCCAATGACACACTCATGGCTGTCAAAGACACCATACACAGTGTTCTTGTCCTTTCTGCTGGTGTTCAGAATGGACCAGCAAAGCGCCTATTTGCTTTCAAGGACGGGCCCACGAACAATTGTGACACCATTATTTTCATCAGCGATCTCAGGTTCGACGTTCACTCCCACACGATTGTTTGTGATGGCTATGTACTTCCTCTTACTCGCAAGTTTATCGAGAAGACGGAGGGTGCATTCACTCAATTGGTGACCAAAGGGGATCTGGTATACATTGCGGCCCGTAAGGACGAGATGCGCGCCTGGAAGTTGCTTCTCCCCGCCCTCGTCGAGCGATGTCGGACTTGGCAGCATCGAGAGAACTGCGAGTACAAATCCCAGGGCAAGATACCCCTGGCCGACGTGATGGAGCTCAATCCACTGTGCAGTTGCGGGACAGGAAAGGACACAGAGGGGATGTTGAAGAACGGTCTTTGGAAGAAATGGGCACCGCATGTGACGAGGTTCGCTCTCTCGCCGTTATTCGCAGTTTCATACTTGGAGAGTGTCGGCCGAGACCCTGCACGCTACAGATGCTTCGTATGCAGAGGGAAGGGAAAACCGAAGCTTATGACCTGCACTGCATGTCAGAAGGTGAGATACTGTTCCAGGGAATGCCAAAAGAAGGACTGGAAGAGTCACAAAGTACGTTGCAAGTAGGTTCCGAGGATAGTTATTCGAATAGTTATTGCAGAGGATACGAATATTGAAAATGAAAGCATTTGCTTCTAACGACACAAAAACTCCTTTACATATTTGAAATGCTGTCATAAAATTGATATAACTTGAATATATAAATTTTGCGCCGATTTATACGATGAGGTCGCGGTTGACCGAAGTGAATGGCAGCGTTATCATGCTGATGTGAACAAGCCGCTCAGCTGCCGTTCAACTTTCATGGCTGGAGAGGGTCGCTCAAAAGAAAGGCAGCTAAATACCGTCTTGTCAGCTAAGTGAACAAAATAAGGAATGCGGAAAACATACTTCAGGTTCATCATAGGCGAGCGTGGATCATACAAAGGCCCAGGTGCTGATGCCTGCCTCGAGATCTGGGAGTTTTGTGAAAAGCCAAATGGTATGGGTTCAGTCGCATAGGCAGACACATGCTGGTAGTTAGGGCACGTGGGCAGGCATTGGCTGCGGTCCCAGGAATATATAGGAGAATCGTTCGCAGAGGATGGCCTGGTAGGCAGGGAGAGTGACTCGTTCTCGGGGGTGTAAAACCTGGGAGAATGCAAGGGACTCAGAATTGGCGAGGAATGCAGAGTAATCCCCGGTAACCCAGATTTTGAGGATAAGGCTGGGGAAGCTTTAGGCTTGGGGCTGCGTTGCATCTTCGATATCTTGTCCTGGAACGAAGGTGTTGGAGAGGACGGCGTATGCTCGTCGTCGCTAGGGTAATGAGCAAGGTCAGGTGGCGTTCGAACCTCTACACGAGGGAAAGCACGAAGCGGGGCACATGGAGATGAATTGGGAGAGGAAGAGGGCCCTTGCGTATACGTCATAGGATGCAGCGCTCGCTCCCGAACGGGACTGGCTGGTTGAGGAGACCGCCGAGATTGTGGTGCCTCCAACAATCTCGGCGAGCTCCCCCCAGACGAAACCGTCCTATTTTTCGCTTGCACTGGAGAGGCTGGCATCGGGGACGGAGCCTTCACTTTGGGGGAGCGACCTCCAACGACTTTAGTGTTCCCTTTGTCCCTTTCCTGCATAAATATGCGGGTAGCCTCTTCTTCTGTAGGAAAGCTTTGGTGAAGGGCGCCAGGCACTCCACTAATGAGAGAGGCAGCTTCTGACCTGAAGAAATTCCTCAGAATCTAACAATTGGGTACGTTAAGATGACTCACCAGGTTTCGAAGACGCCAACTTCCTTTCCAACGATGACCACGTACCATTTCTTCTTGCCCATATTAATTAAAACCTTGTCCGCGGTTCCTGGAGCCTTCGTATGTCGGTGGGCACTGGGAAGTGGATGAAAATTAATTGTTAGGCGACTGTGGCAACATTACAATTTACATTATGTAAATGATGTGAAGCTGCCCAGTCGGAGCCACTCAGTAAGATGTGCTGTAAGTTACAGTGGCACTGTAAGTGTCATTTCCATATGAAAACATGTGTATTAATCGGTTCGAAGCGTAGTATTATCATCTCTATGCGAATGTGGAAATTGCTCAACATGGGTATCAATATAATTGCCGCCATGTGTTCAACTTCTCGAACGGTGTCAATTGACGGTATGACGATCGCTCACAGCTATTATACAGCAATATAGCCACGGTTTGCAGGACGTCGCGGTCGAACGGAGGAGCAGAAGTGACCGATAACGTCACTGCACATGTATGGAACTTCTTTCCAGAAGTCACGATGTCTACGTGCATTGTAAGCGTGAAGTCTGATGATCAAGGAAGCAGTCCACGGACGGGATAAGGTCTGCGCCACGGGCGCCATAATTTGAGTAGTTGTAATATGCGCCTAGTCCGAAATACGCGGCGAATGCGAGGAAAAATCTGTTCGCAAAGAGTCCGTAACCATCATTTTCAACGTCGAGGCAGGAAGTGCTTACACAAGGAAGAACCAGCCGATGCCGCTACCAGTACTTTCAGTCTTGTCGTCTTCCGGCCCCTTACCATCATCTTTGCCATTGTCATCACCATCGCCTTTATCATCCTGGAATGGACACCCGGCAGGTGCACTCCATTCAATTGTTACTTTCGACCCATCGTAAGACTTGAATACAGGATCAGAGGTTTCCCCGGGACCACACAAGAGCGTGATGTTGAGCACTTGGGGGGTCGGCCTGGAGTCGATGGGGTGTGGATATTCAGGGCCCGTTGAAATTATTGAGATAAATTTTGGTGCTAATAGCTTGCGTGAGGGGATAGAGAAAGTGATAATCAAGACAGCCAACCCACATGAACCTCCAACCTTAAACGACAGGTTGTGTGATGACGCGTTCATTAATGGAATTACTGATGTTATACGGTCTTTTTCGTTTTCTTTCTGGTTTATTTGCGTCAAGCATGCCCTTGTTCCACTCACACACTAGCATATAGTCATTACGTATAAGTGCAGAGACTTAGATGTGGCGACGCACCTGATCACGTTCGTCCACGTTCTCCACTTTCTTCAAATCAGCGCACAAGTCAAATCTTAGTAGGTCGAGGGTAGAGCTTGGTGGCAGTATACGCGTTTGGTTGACCGAGTGTTCTCCTGCCAGTGACCTTAAATCGAACTTGACGCCTTCAACCGTTGCCTGACAATCGAACAGTGACTCATCGTCCGCGAAGGCAACGGGAACCGTTAAAAGAAGAAGAGAAAGCAGGGCCGCAGGCAGAGTGGAGAGAGGCCGTAGAATCATAGTTGTGGGTAAGGAGAGAATGCTAAACGACGAAAACACGACAGTTATAGTGGCAGTGTTGTTATTTGGCTCCCTATTTCGTGGCAAACATATGACGTAAGGCTGTTCAATGTCCGAGGACCGCCAATGAGCGCCAATGAGTTGCAGTGTCGAAGTGGGTTTATTAATATCCCGGAACATGCCAGCAGTGTCAGCATCCCACAAGCGCCAGCTGTTGTACGCGCCTTTCAACAATGTGGCGTTGTCCAAATAGGCATCAGCTAGGTCTCCAACGAAGAAACTTTTATAAGAGCCAATCGACGAAGGCAAGGGAACCTCGTGACGGTGTTAGCAGCTGAGTTGTATCCCTGGCTGTTGTTCCCTCCTCAGTCGTCAGCGAACGCTGAAATCCACCTGTGCCAAGGTCTTCGTGTGATTTCCCCAGACAGATCGCACGAAGCCAGGGTCGCCGGTAAAGGTACTATGCTATGCTTGCCTATCAAAGACTAACGGACTCAGATGTGTCGCTTTGGCATGAATGCCAATCTGAACGAACGGGACTGATAAACTCAGACGACTCAGTAAATGAGAGCGATTCAGAGAGAGCTGAATCACTATCACTATCACTATGGGTGACACCATGCCTCTTACTCGGCTGAAAAGTCGAGGACAGGGAATACACGAATGTGAAAGATGTCGACGAGCTGTCATTGGCCGAATTCCAGAACTACATAGCTGTTGCCCAGAACATCCACGGCCCAAAGCAACAAGCTGCTGTGTGGTCTGGACCCTTCCTTGCACGGAGTGTGTACATGTGGCCTTTGGATACACAGTTAGTTCGGCTGGAGGTAGTGAAGCTGAACGCATTCTGAGGACCCCGGTGTGCTGAACCTTGTTGCAATTAAACAAACGTGATTAGCCTCCTGGACGCAGGGATCCGGATGGTGATGGATTTTGATTTTATACGTCAAACCTAAGAAGGGAGCCGTTCAGATGATCATTGAATGATCAGGATGGAAAAAGAGGTTACGCTGAGGTGTTCGAATGTTATGCACGAAAATAAATGGTAGTGAATGAGCGTGAAGGGCTTTAAGGACTACTGATCGTCCTGTAGGCGCGTTGTATGGTCATTAGATGGAGAAGTCCTAATAAATGTGGCACACACAGGAGGAACGGGAAGACGAGGACGGACAAGCATGCGCGCGTTTACTACGTATAGTTGCCTGATTGACACACTAGACGGCCGAAGGCATTGAAAAGGGAAGAACAAGGGATCTGTAATGTACACACAATCTTCAACTCTCAAATCTCGACGGGAGTCTCTAATCTGCTCTCCGGATAATCCTCTCTACATACTTGCCACGACCCACTTGGATCCCCCGTAAAGTATTGCTTATGTGAACGCTGGCAAAGAGATCGGGTGTGAGCCAGACGGTAGTCTCCTCCTAGCGACGGCCAGCCCAACATGCGCATTGAGGGAGGAAAAATACTTTCGCCTCCCAATGCCGAGAACGACCTCTTCTTACCCCTCGGAGGCTCTTTTGCTTTCCCTTTTCCCTTCGGGTCCACCGCGTCTTCCACCTCTTTATCCAAAGACAGACGAGATGCAAAATGATCTTTGGTCCGTTCCTCTGAAGGATCAAAACCTGTGCGATGTCCAGCCAGGACATCGGTGATCGCTGTGAACCAAGGTGGCTGCTCGAATTCGAAAGCCTGAACGCCTAGCTCAGACTCAAGATATTCACTATGGTTATTTAGGCGGGCAAGAGCACGTTGCAGCTGGAGCTCTGTTTCGGCCATGATATCTTCGAAACTTCGAAGGTGATCATGTTTTTCGTGCAACAGGTCCTGTGTGGTGGGTTTCAGTTGTTTCACAACAGATACGGAGTTTGCCCACATACATGAGATGGCAGATGGTGAGCTAAAATAGAGTCCACGACGTCGGCCTGGTCGTCGAACAGCAGGTCGTCACTGAGACGTTCTGGGAATGAATGAGGATCGGAGATTGGACTAGACATAAGTTTGCGAGAAGCGTTTGGGTCCAGAGGACATTGATTTATACATGTGTGCCCCATGGCAAAACCGTGTTTTGATTCATGAAGACATTCTTTACGTAACGAGGTGCGGCGTTGTCCCACAACTGGTCCGTCGATCTGGGCAAAGCTGTGCTTGATATTTGACGATAATACCAGAGGAACGAGAAACAAACTGGAGCATAATGGGAGAAGCGTTCAGAGGTCGGATGAGGGGGCCTGGAGGGAGCTTGGAGGTGACGGCGAGGCTCATGTGAACCTGTCTAAGCTGTCACACCGTGACTTCACCTCATCACGTGTAAGCTATTTAATTCACGTACGCGTCCTCGTTCCAGCACTACCCTGGCCCTCTGACCACCACCCAACGCGATGGCAGGCCTTGAAAATCTCGTCCGCATAATATATCATGAGAAGCAGCAACCGGGCTCCATGCTCTGCGCTCAACATGCCCTCAATTCTCTTCTGCGTATGTTGCGACTCATATTCTGTTGACATCCTACTCGACTCATCGTCCTATCTGTAGAGGGAAACTACGTAAGAGTTTTTCTTGCATACAGTCTTGGGGACTCAGGGAACCTAATCAGCACATGGATCTAGTTCACCGCACCCGATCTATCAGACATCGCTAGAAACCTTGATACACTTGAACATAGCTACGATGAAAGCCACACTGAAAGCACCAACATGGACGACAGTGGTAAGACACGCGCCACGCTTCTCAAGACATTCTGTATCCACCTTATCTAGGTTTCTTCTCTGTCCAAGTATTAGACAATGCGCTCAAGGTTTGGGGTTTGAAGTGAAGAATCTCTCCGGACTTGGTACACTCAGACACTCAACTTTATCCTTTAGTCTCACTCGCTGGCGTGGAGAGGAAATGAGGCCATATCAAGATCATCCCCAGTACGCTCTATCAGTTCTCATCAATTGAGAGCTTACTCACTTGCATATATAACCAGCACGCAGCTTGCATTCATTCTCAACTTAGATCAGCATTGGTTCACTCTTCGACGTTTTGGACAGGCCGAGCCTGACATCGAAGATGATGATGGAAACGGACACTGGTTCAACTTGAACTCGTTTTTCCCTGATCCAGAATGGGTAGGAAAGCTATATCTCGGCATGGTCTTGCAACAAGCTGAAGCAGACGGTGTGTCCGCTTGCCCGGTACATTGAGCATCTAACCTAGACAAATGTTAGGCTATTCCGTGTTCGCGGTCACCCAAGCAGATCCTTCAGCACCTCTCGCTTTGCCTCGGACAGAAGCCGATGAGATCGCTTCAACTCTACCAGAACCAACATCCTCCAGCCGCTCAGGGTTTCAGCCATCGTCATATAGACACCCGCCGATATCATCTATGTCGGCCCCCAGTGGTTCCGGACAGATCGAGGGTCTCGAAGACGAAGACTATGAGCTACAGGCAGCACTGCAAGCGTCCTTGATGGGCGGCGGACACGACGGCGACTATGAGCCTCCCGCTCCACCCCCTCTCACCCGAACATTTGCTCCGCTCCCACCGGATGACTCTGAATCACCAGTGCATTCGACATCACGGCCTGACACAGGCACGCACACACCTATGGACGAGGGGTTGCCTTTCATCACGCCTGCCATGCCCACGGTAGGGCAAGACGAGGAGTTGGACCCCGTCGCAGCGAGTCTGGAGCGCAACCGGCTGATGTTGCAGCGTATGAAAGCACAACAGGAGTTTGCGCAGCGAGAGCTCTGGGGGGAGGGCCAATCGGAAGCTGATGCGGCCGCTCTCGAGGCAAGAAGAGCTGAGCGGAGAAGGGAGGAAGAGGAAGAGGCCGAGCAACTGCGACGCGCGATCGCGGAGAGCGAGGCACTGGCACGAATAGAGAGACATGCGCCTCCGGCTAATGATGAGGAATTGGATGATACCGACATGGATGTTGATCAGAGACCGACCAATGCACCCCAGGGTGATCACGCCATCAGCGATAGGGTATATGACGACGACGACGCAGAGTTACAGGCAGCCCTCAAAGCCTCCTTAGAACAGGTTCCCCAGGGATGGGAGTTTCCAGAGCTACCGTCCCAGCGAACGCCTGTACATCCCCTCTATGCTGCAGCTCAGCTACCTCCGGCAGCCGTGCAGTCAGCGGGCGAAAAGGACACGGAGGATGTAGAATCCGTGCTATCAGACGGAACGACAGAGCATCCACCATCCGATGCCTCCGCAGAGGCTGTCAGCGTGGATGAACTGAGGAGAAGGAGGTTGGCCAGGTTTGGAGCTTGATGTGTCTTAGGCTGTGGGCCTTCGGAACTGTCTGTAGACTTTCCATTGCAGAAGTGATGTATATGATTGAAGAAAGGATCTGATACTCGATAGGTAGCTTGTAGAAACAAGAGAGTGTACATATTATGAAAAGTACAGGACATGTAGTAGAGGTGTATTGTGTGCTGCTCCGAGATGCTAAGGGAAAGAGAGATGGTATTCATGACGCGAGGGGCATCGAAGGATTGGTAGGATCATCATCCTCTTCGGGTCTGCGGTGGTGTCGTCGTTTTGCAAAACGAAGGTAACGGGAAAAGCGATTTCCGGTCGGCGACGCGGTACGCACAGGGCGACCATTATCGTTATTATGACCGTGGTCAGATTCGCCGGAAAGGATATTTTCCAAAGCAAGGAAATCTTATACAAGAGTAGAGTGAGTTTAGTTCCCCTTTATTCATGATTTCAAGGGTGCTTACCTTCTCGACAAATGGGGCATGAACTAGAGAGTTCCAACAACCAAGGATCGACGCAGCTTTGATGGAAACGATGTTTACCCTCACAAGGTAATACACGCAGATCATCGCCTTCATCGAAGTCCATGATACAAATTGGACATGTGTCTCGTCCCATAGATGCAGGAATGACATCGTTGCGGTTTCGTTCGACACCAAGTGAGGATCCCTCCCCAAGAGCAGTTTCAACAGGGGATTGTGCAGGCACTTCAGGAGCGCCGGATCGAGATTTTTGAGAAAGGCGAGAGCCCAACCGGCTAGGTCCAGCAACAATAGAATCCTGAGTGATTTCGACGTTCGCAAGGTTGTTGGCTGCTGGATGCCTATGTTGAATGTCTTGACCTTCGACATCAACAATCTCCCACTCCTTCAATTCGACGGCGGGACTACTGGCATGACTTTGTGTCTCGATGTCCTTCACAGGCCTTTGCTGCGTTTCAGGTTCGGGTGCAGCGGAATTGCTTCCGAATTTGACGACGGGGAAGGTATCCAGGATAGCCCTCGTCAAGCCCTGAGCACGACTTTGACCAGCACCACCTCTTCCGTTACGACGGGGACCATATCGCTCCGGGTGGCGTATGGCCCGTATTGCCTGGTCAATTGTTATCGACAAATGCTTCTGAGGTGTAAAATGGGAAAGGACATACGCCTGACACAATGACGACACAGAACAAGGCTGATACACAACCTGTGATAGCATAAAGCACGATCCTGACCATAACAGATCAGGAATATCAAGGTAAGGTAAAAAGGAAGCCTACATAGCTAACGCCGAGTTTTGTTTTTTTTGAGGAGGGCCGGTGTCTGTGGATGCGTTACTTCCAGACGGATTGTCGATCTGGCCTGTAGAATTGTAGGCTTGCAGTATGGCATACAAGTAACCAGGCTCTGGAGGAGTGCCTACTTGCAGTGTCGTGTTGATCATTGCGGCGGAATCATTTAGACGTTTCGAATCATAGACCCCATAGATACTTTGGTTTGTTGAACCAAATTGACCAAATTGATACTCGATTAGAGACGCGCTCGTCAAGCTTTGCGTGGAGAATATATCAAACACTTGGTCGAATGTCTCTGGGTCTGCATATTCTGTGTTGATGACGCAGGCGAACGAGTAGAGAGAATATAGGAGCTGTCAAATTGATTATGATCGCCCGTTAGATGAAGGACTATCCTTACTGCTGCAACCGCTCCCTTGTCACGAGCAAGTGTGAACACATCTTCGTCCTGAGACGCGTTAGTCGCATTGAAGTCACAGGAAATCATTGCAATCCATGGTGTGGTAGCTGCGAAAATCGTTAGTGCTGCTAGATGAAAAGTTGAAGAAAATGGACTCACTGGGCGGTGTCTGGTGGTTGACCTTCGTCTCTGAGAAATGTACCAGCGCTCCCTACAGCGAAAAATCACATCACACTCTGCAGACAAGTCAACCTATGGATACCTTGCTAATCCCTTGACTACCATAACCAGCCAGTTGATACGAGACGTTTTGAGAGCCGTAGCTTCATGGGGGATGAACATGGCAGAGGCTTCATGACGATATGAGTACTGACCTGTTGGAATACCACCTCAAATACAGCTTGGAGATATCGGTGACATTCAACCCTCCCGCGATGGCTTCTTGAGAAGAATTGGTAGGATGTGCGGGAACATACGCGAGGACGTTGTACCACTCGAACAAGAGCACGAAGACAACGAGATCTCGAAAGCCCTTTAACGCTGCAACCATCTAGAACGATTGGCCTAAAGGAAAGGAGACAGGCAGAGCCTGGTATTTTTTTAAGAGTCAGTGGAAGCCGGGAATGAATGTTGTTTGCCGCAAGCCTCTCACAGCCTCTCACGCGGCGGAAACGTTTTTGTCAAGTTCACACCTGCTTATTCCTCGACACTTGTTTGCCCCGAGCCCCCTACAACCCTTTATACACGAATCTTTACTCCTCCACGACCTCCTTCTCCTGAGGACGACTGGCTGTTCTCCAAGAATCTGGTCGACCTATCTTCAAGGAGTTCAATGGACGGATTAGACGTATCCCATGCGACTATCCACACTTAATCTGGACAGCGACTTTTTGGCAGAAGCGTCCTTCTCGATTATCATTGATCGCGTTTTGGCTCAAGGTGGGACTGACGCTAGCCGACGATTCCATGCGATTCTGCGTGTTCGACGTGTGCTCCTTCAGTACTACCCGCAGCCCGGCTGCCCGTAACCATGCTTTCACCCCCAGCGGCACCTTTCATCTTTGACAACTTAAGCCGCGACCTGCATCCTCGTCGACAGCGAGACCTCATGATAATCTTGTGTCAAAAGCTCCAAATGGTATTCTGTGCAAGTCTCCCCTAACGCCACACGATACTTCACGCCCATCGTTCCATTCACCAATCATCTGAAGTGGCACTTTCCTTAAGTCACTTGTGAGTTATATCACCGTCAAAAATGACAATTCCTTTTGATCTTCTTCTCCACTACACTGAACACGGCCTTCTTTGATTCCAGTAGATTCAGACGTGAAAATAGCACATCCCTTTCCGGAATCTTATAGCAGTCGCCCAGTTGGGGCCAGCCCCTCAGACCGTTCATGTACGGCTCTATCATAGACCAAGGAACCCCGTAGGAACGTCTTATCCACTTGGCCTCGGAGTGTCATCCCGATGTATGGTGTCACTTTATTCTTAAAGTTCAAAGATTTGTTTGTGACCTTTCAAGCGATGAATAGTATGAATTCAATTGCTGAATTGGGACTCACCGTGAATTCGGCATCAGGGTCCCAGATGATGAAGTCACCGTCAAGGCCAACTTTCAACTGGCCTTTCAGGTGGCTTAATCCAGCATGTTCTGCGCTCTTTAAACTTGTCCATTCTAGGATCTGAGTGATAGTAACACCCCGTTTCTGCCCTTCGGTCCACAAGAGACTCAAACCCAAACCCAAGGTGCTGATCCCGCCCCACGCGCCCATAATATCACCCTCGTCAAGGTTCTTGAGTTCCGCAACACACGGGCTGTGGTCAGATACCACGCAATCAATCAGGCCTTCCTTGAGACCGTCCCACAGCAAGTCTTGATTGGCAGATTCCCGGACCGGGGGACAGCACTTGAACTCGGGATGACCGTTTGGGATGTCGTCCGCGGATAGACAGAGATAATGGAAGCACGTTTCTACCGTCAGATTGAGGCCTCCTGACCGGGCAGCACGGATGAGAGGTAGGGCAGATGACGCAGACAAATGGACGATATGACATCGCAACGCTGGGTATCTCTTTTGAAGAGACGTGATGAGAGAGATAGCATCTGTCTCAAGCTTCTCAGGCCGAGAGTGAAGAAAGGTGGAATATAGAGTGGGGTCATCGGAGCCTTTGGTCGATTTGGTGGTGTCAGACGATTCAAGCTCGGCGTGGAATAATAGGACGGTCGATGTGTCCTAGCAGTTATATAGCTATCAACCTGGATGCCGAGTTATGCTAGGTGGGAACATCTGCACACACCTGGAGTTCACTCATAGATAGCTCAAGGTCATCTTTTGATACACACGGAAACTCCTGTAATTGACTTCGTATAAACGTAAGTATATACAAGCTTGTGGGGGCAGAACGTACAGCAACACCGCTTTCAATCAAAAAGCATTTGAACCCTTTGATGCCTGCCGCAAGAAGGGGTTTAAGATCTGGCTGTGGTGGTAATCAGGTGAACGCGCTATGGCCATGTAGATGCTGTGTTACTGATAAGAGGGACAAACCTGATTCCCCGGGATGACCCCTCCCCAGAAAGCCACATCTGAGTAGCACTGGTCCTGGGCGACTTTCCGTTTCAGTTCTAGGTGTTCGACGGTGGTAGTTGGTGGTATGGAGTTGAGTGGCATGTCCACGACCGTGGTGACACCTCCAGACGTTGCGGCTTTCGTTCCCGTCCTAAAGCCTTCCCAGTCGGTGCGGCCAGGCTCGTTGAGATGCACATGCGCGCTAATCGCAAATACATCATCATGATCAGTTTCGCCATCGAGACTCCAGAACTCAGAAACACACTCGACAAGACCAGGTAGGACAGTCTTATCATCGGCATCTATCCATTCGACACCGTTGTCATCAGCCCGAGCAGAATATCCTTGGACGATGTCAGTGATCTTTCCTGTCGATATATCAATTGTGATTGTGGCGGGAACGGGAGAAGCATTTCCTGGAAGTAAAACATTGCGACCTGTGCAGACAAGAAATGGTGCCATTCGTCGGAAGTCGGGAATTCGAGGTAAGGCTGTGGCGTTCGGCTATAATTCAATCATTTGTATCACTGCGACTTGTACCTCTATATAAGATCTGATCAAAAGTTGCCTCAACGAAGGACCAAACCATTCCTGTGAGTTTTCTTGGCTGCCCGCGGAACTGCTCAGACTTAGGCACAGATGACTTGATACATCGTGACGAGTACTTGGTCCAGGAATGTACAGAATCGAACTTGATGCGGCGGTCCGGATCTGTATTCGTGACAGTTCAACTACATATATAAACCCTTTGGGTGTTGAGTAGAGTCCCATCATCCATATGGATGATGGTGGCCGTTTCTGAGATTGATTAACCACATATAAATCACATCTCCAACCAGGTGGTTACTCGGGAAGCGCCAAACACGCCCGTCATGCCCAGTCATTACGACGATCCCGCCGCCGGCCAGCAGGACCCCGTCCTACGTCGTCTACCCCCTTTACCTCGCTCTGCGCGACCTACATCGCGACCTTTACCTCTAGTCCCACGCCCGCTTGTGTGTAAACAGTGCAGGACATGTATCACATCCAGTCACCTCCTTCTACCCCCGTCCTCTGTGAGTATCTCAGTATCGTCGCGCCTTTGTATTACCACTAACATCGTTACAGTACCCACCTGATTCGCGCCTATTCAAAGGGTTCTCTGGAAAAGCCTCGCTCTTCACAGAAACGTATGTTGATTGTTCTGACTGCATTCTTTGAGCATTCAATTAGCTTTAACCAGATACAACGTTAAGTTGTCCCGCCCAGGGGTCCACCTTATGGCAACGGGTGCCCATACGATGCAAGAGATAACCTGTTCATCATGTTCAACATATCTGGGTTGGAAGATCCTCCGCGCACACGAGAGCTCCGAGAAATGGAAGGAGGGAAATTCTTTGCTCGAACTTGAAAACCTTCACCACAGTCCCGACGGGTTCGCCCCTTTCATTCATCCGTCTCACAGTGTTTCATCAGACTCGGACTCGGACTAGAGTTCCTACAGGTTCCTATCGCTGGATATCTGCTTACTGTCGTCCACGCTTACTCCTAGCTTGTATTAATTTAAGGCTTCTACTTGTCAGCTACTTATCATTTATTTATGCCAAGACCATCCAGCGTTGGCGATGATGGTGATGAGATTTGACTGACCCAACACTGACCAGGACTGATTTCGGTGGGTCCACGTGTCCAGAGGGTGATCTCCTTTTCCTTTTAGCAACCAGCGAAGTCCGGTAATGACCTCTTCTTCCACTCCCTAAGAAATGGCTTCGGCGAAATCTACCTCTAAACCGTTGCCCAAGGACGATCCGCTGGAATCATTGCGCTCTCCTGATGTGCCGGTTTTCGCGAGCAAAGAGCGCAAGCGCGAGTCGATCGTGACAGACTCTGACTTCAACGACATCGCTCTAGATGACGACGCTGGATATTCTCCAGTATCCTTGACGAGAGGCGTCAGTCCAGACACCGGCGCGGCTTTGGATGAAGTTGAAGAACCAGATACTGCACGGCCTCGCAGTGCGTCACATCCACAAACGGATGTTTTCAATTCAAGGAAACCGGGTCACAAGAAATCCGCTTCAACGACTACAATCCGTTCTACCAACAATCTACCGTTTATAGTGGCTCGCTTGAACCTACAGGATGAACACCGCATGTCGCACCGAGGCAGTGTAGATGGTCAGCAAAAACTCCAGGACGAGTTCGCGCGCCTTCATAAAGAAGAGGAGAAAGAGTTCAAGGAGACTGCTGTCAATGGAGCGATTGACTGGGGTGCGTCCTTACCAGTGTTGCTTATACGGTCTGAATAGAGATGTGTATGGACAGACTTCTGGGGAGCGGTAATATCTGGTACGAGGTGATCTTAATTCAGATACGTCTGGGCTAGACGGTGTCAACCTAGACTACCAGGGATTCGCGTCCGAGCGACCAGAAGAGCTGGCCGTAGCTATTGCGAAAGGAATACCGGACACTCTACGAGGAATGATGTGGCAGCATATGTGAGGACCTTACTTCGTATATCGATTGTGTAGCTCATTCGTGTATCAGGGCCGCTTCAAAGGATCCGGAACTCGAGGATACTTATCTCAAACTGCTCAAAGACACCAGTATACATGAAAAAGCCATCACACGAGACCTTGGGAGGTTCATATCATCTCCCCATCTTATGTCGTATTCTTATCAGCCCTTTGGTTTTAAAGGACGTTTCCCCATCATGATTTCTTTAACGACGGTCAAGGAATAGGACAAGAAAACCTATTTAATGTCTTGAAAGCTTACTCACTGTACTTCTTCACTGTTTTCATGCGACCTCGCTAATGGGATCGATAGATACGATCCACAAGTGGGATATTGCCAAGGGCTTCCATTTGTTGTGGCGATTCTACTTCTGAACGTAAGCAATTCCAAAACTGAGGGCCATCCTGAGCTGACGTCAGCGAATAGATGCCGGACGAGGAAGCCTTTTCTCTCCTCGTCAGGTTGATGTACGTGTATGATCTTCGTGGACATTTCCTTCCAGAGATGCCCAAACTACAATTGCGACTTGTAGGCCAAAGCGTTATGTTACCAGAGTCCTGCTAATTTGTGTCCTAGTTTCAGGTAGGAACCGAGACAATCTATCCATAATGCTGGGGTAACGCATTTTTACAGTTTGATCGCCTGATTGAGGAACTCTTGCCCGTTCTTCACGTGCATTTTCTTCGGCAGGGGATCAAATCTAGTATGTTTTGCTCGCAATGGTTCCTGACAATGTTCAGCTATCGGTGAGTCACAACTCACGATGAGTGTATTCCTTTAGGCTGACTTCGTCTGTAGGTTTCCTCTGCCTGTCGTTTTTAGAATATATGACAACTGTCTAGCTAGTGGCATTGAAGCCATATTTGGATTTAGTATCATGCTTCTCAAAAAGAACGAGGAAGAATTACTTTCACTCAAGTTCGATGAAATTCTATCTTTCCTGAATACCCGCTTGTTCGACAAGTACAAGGCAAGTGAGTCTTAGCTCCTTGACGTATCCCTCTTATTCATGCGAGTATCTGATGGCCTAGATGGGATCGACAGAGAAGGAGGAGAATGTAACGTATAATGCCGACGAATTTGTTCAGGATGCGGTCGTGTTGCAGATCACCCCATTTATGCTCGACTCATACAGACATGAGTATGAGGATCAATTGGTACATTTTTGCTCCTATCTGATCATTGGGAATTCCAACTCCAACTTTAACTTGCTCAGCGGGAAACGAATAAACATGCCATTGAGATGGACGAACTTCGAACCACCAACCGCAATCTGTCTGCCCAAGTGTATGAACCCTCATCACCTTCACGGAACAACAGTCGCTCATATCCTTGGCAGGAAAACTCTCGAGAATAGTCTTGCACAACTTAATGCAGAGCACGTAGACCTCCTGGTGAGACCTTCTCTCAACTTACGTTTCGCATGTGCGTCTGAACGATGTATAACAAAGAATGAACTTGTTAAGTCTCGATTACGAAATGAAGAAATGGAGGAAGAGCTTGTCCGGTACAAACTGCTGTAAGTCCTTCCATGTCTCTTCATTTTTCAGGTTCATCTTCTCACCCATCTGCTCGTAGATATGCTGAGGCCATGCACGAAAACCAAGACGCTCAATCATCTCACCGTATATCCATCGCTCAGATGTTGAAGCTAAAGCGTGGCAGCAACTCCTAGAGCTGCCATCGTCCAACGCATATGTTGACACCTTTTGCTTACCTGCTTTACATTGCATCCATCTTGATATCATCACCGCTGCCATATATCATAATCCTACATACATTACTATCTATAATCCATGAGCGCCTCGTGGGGCGAGTCGCGACTCCGAAATTTGACATGTTATGTCTCGCACGTGGCGTTTGATTGCCGGCTTCCACGTGGCTGCCTTTGTTCTTGCATTGACTACGGTTTCTACAACCTTGTCGTTGACCACGACGTCGACGTCCTCTTGCTCGTCGGTCACCGCATCCAGCTCAGTGAGAATTCTCAACATCACAGCAGATGCTTTGGTCAAAGCATCGACCTTCCCGCCAGGAACCGCATATTCCTGTCCCCCACAAAGCCCAACCTGAACAACAACATTCTCTCCCTTCTCGCCGTCAATCGATACCAACAAATTCAAGTCCAAGGATTCCATTCTCTCCTTTAGACCCTCTTGATCCTGAAGGCTCTCAGTCTTCGCTTGTCACTGGCGCTGACCTCTCATCCCCTTCGTCGTCAGACGCCAATTCGGCTCCTTCAAAGCCGTCCATAGGACATCAGACTGGCAATCGCGAGTTTGTTAGCCTTAAAAATAACACGTAAGCCTTTAGATACATTAGCTGACTGTTGTTTGACCATTTTACTCTTCTACCATAGGCCATCAGAGTCTAAACAGACAAAACCCGGTTATAGTCGACGGTCGCCAAGGCTCACTACACAACCCTCTACCGTCAACCCGCCGGTAGAAATGTCCGGGGTTCTACCCACGGATCTGTACACGTATAATTCCTTGAACTCATTCTCTTTTGGGTCCGTTCAGGCTCATGCGCCCTCCTCATCTTCTCGCCCTGTTCACCCACTCTCAACCGGCTATGGGGACACTGATAGCGTGGGCGACGAGCCCTTCCTTGGACCAGACGTTACGCCTCGACCATCAGTCGTAGCATACGATCATTCCGATCAATCTCGTAGTCATCCAGCGCAACCTCCGGGACAATTTGGGGGTTCCCCATCGAAGCACGTATATCCTCAAGATCGCCACAGAGTCGATTTGGATCAGAACCCTGATCGCAGCGGAAAAGAATCCGATACCGTTTCTCATATGGGTACCTCGTCAGCCTCGGCCTCAGTAACATCCCTCTCTAGTACTAGCGCCGACTTCTCACGTACCGGATCTCGAGCGAGTCACCACACAAGCTCTACAACTCAGACCTCTGCTGACCATTCGTCGTTCGACGATGACGACGAGGATGATCACCACCATCCCATTCCTCCTCACACTATCTCTCACGGTGCTGACTCGGGCGGGACAGCAGTGGAATTCAGTTCGGATGAGGAGTATGGCGACTCCGAGTATGATTACGATTATTACGACGAAGAAGCTGGGTTGAACATCGAGATCGGCTCTGCGCAGTACGAGGGTAGCGTCGTCACGCATGACTGGGATTTTTATGCAGGTGCAGGCGGTAGCAATGCCAGCGTTAGAGGTCAAGCTGGCTTTGGCTATGCTGATCGAAGGGGAAGCATACCTATGGCAATTCCTGGTGCCACACCTCCGTTTGATAGAGAGACTTCCATGTTTCCTACTGGAAGAAACAGAGAAGATAGTCTCGCGACCCTCCGCAGGCCCAGCCGAAGTCTGGACGACGACTTTACCATGGTGGGCCTTATCTCGGGCGCAGCCACCTTGGAACACCCTTTGCAGCCCTCACCTACATCAGTACCAGGGAGCGATGGTGATTGGAGAATCTTGGAGGAGAGGAGCAAATCAAGGGGAAAGGCGAGGGAAATTGACGGAGGTCTCGTTTCTTCCACCTCCCCTTCCGGCACCAGTGTTACGAAGTATCAGCCATCCGAGAGTGCCCCTGCCATGGACGGGTTCGACCCCGACTGGGCTAATATGCAAGGAGGAATTACAGCACTGGATCCAAGTGATTTAGGCGATATCATTGGCAGTTTGAACCAAGCATCAGGCTCTAACGACCGCCGGCCCTCCGTCACTGGCTCACGATGGGGGTTGAAATGGGGTAATAGAGATGTGAGGCGCCCAAGCACAGCAACGGTGTCGAGCTACGGTGGGGATTCATTTGGCAAGGCCATCCGCAGCTGGGACGGGCCTCGCTATCAGGCTCAACGAAGAGACTGGAGCTTCAAAAAGGAGACAGAGATGGCAATCGGAACCCAAGCAGTTGTTCTTCGAAGGGCGAGTACGACCGGATTTTTATCACCAAGGGGGAGTATTGCAACCGAGAGAAGCGGTATGACCCCTGCAATTACTAGCGAACAAGAGAGGGCAGTGCTTAAGGATGCAGAGAAGGATAAGGCGGCATCTTCCACTGCATGGAAAGGGATGCGGCTCAATTCGCAAGAATTTTGGAGCAATGACCTAGTGGGACTGTTCAGAGTAGATCGACGCGCGACAAACCGTACGTCCTTCATCTTCCTTCTTGAAAGCATCTAACCACACATACCTGTTTAGCCACTGATGAATCCAAAGGCCCACAGCAGCGCCTTGTGGTGCAACCCGTCCGGGAAAATCCCAATGTCCCTATCAGTGGACCCCCTGTTACAATTCACAAGCACTCTAAAGCGATCGCCCTCTCCATCAGCCGCCATTACCGACTGCCACGAAAGCACGGCGATGTTCCTCCCACATCGTCGCGCGCAACCGACGCGACCCTCAACGCAACCGCTGCCGTTCCTGCAACGAAAAGAAGTTCGAGCATGATTCTTTTAGCTCCCCGGCGTGTGCAGGAGGCATACACGAGTACCAATACGACTAGGAAGCTGGAATCGCACGGTTTATTAGACGATGGAGCTGGAACCTCTTCCGAAGCCAAAGATAAGGAAAAGCTTAAAAGGCACAAGGAGCAGAAGAAGCAGGCGCAGATAGAGAAGCAGAAGGCCAAAGAAAGACCGAAGATTGTCGAGGAAGCCAAAAATAATAAGGGAAAAGGAAAGCAGCAGAGCAAGGACGATGGACATATTTCCAGCAGTTCCAGTCTTGTTGCACAGTCATTGCCACCCCCTCCTGCGTCAGCGCCCTCGTTACACACGTATCCCCCAACTTCCACCGCTTCATCAAGCTCCCTTGTTGGTCGCGAGGCAAACCTCGCCGATCGCACAATCTCCAGGACATCCTCACATCATTCACGTCGGAGGCGTCGCATTCGTGACGCTCTTGAAGACGACGATGAAGATGATGACGACGAAAACGGTCCTCCCACCCGCACTCCACATAGCGAAGCTTTTGGAACCATGGATGCAACACTCATCGAACAACTGCGACAGGATCGCCATAGCGGTGACTCCGAGAGAGGCATATGGAATCGAGTTATGGGACGTGGCGGTAATGCCACTGGGACTTCCTCTACTCAGCTCCACACTCCATTCGTCCCACCTTGGCTCGGACTCCAGTCAAGAAATAAACAAGAGAGTCACCAAGGCCTGATCAACACGCTGAACGATTCCTTCAAGGATGTTGGACTATTACCTACGAAATACAGCACATCACGACATTCTGCGCCTGCGTCACAGAGGCAGAAAAAGATTGCGAGCGCTAATGGCGAAGACCCCTTCAAGGAAATTCCAGAAGAATCTCTGTATATGCTTCTACCCCTATGGCCTGGTGATACGGACCCGCGATCCGAGAATGCGATGGCATCGTTCGAACGGCCCATCATTCGCAGTGAACAACGGCAGTACCTCCTGGTCTATTACAAGCTCTCTCATGACACTCCCGACGAGGGCCGCAGCAAGAGCCGTGGAGAAAGAGAAGGCAGTAAACGATCCCGGACATCCCCCACCTCATCCTACGAATCTAAGCGAGACGACCGAGCGTCTGTCCTGCTTTCATCTTTCCACATTACCGCCCGCCTTGTCCCCTACACCGACCTCCTGGGTACTGGGGTGCGTGTTCCAGACGAGGGTTTGACCGTGACAGGACCCTTGCACGTCGCGTTCGATCAAATGCCGCCTATCACTGAACCAGGCTTATACGAGTGGGTCCTGGGCATGTGCCATTCTCGGGAAGCAGGGATCGAATTCTATCCAGACGGCTTCATCAAGATGGGACTGTGTCTACAGACATCTCCCCCGATTCAGATACCTACCTCGGAGGAAGACGAACCCCCTGAACCAGACGTGAAGCTGACCCCCATCGGAAAAGCCGTTTTAGAAATGGTGTGGTTGGGAGCTTTAGCTCTAACAAGTTTCGGCCCAGGAACCTAGAATCCTCAATTCGTTTTCTGCCTATGCTTTATCTGTATACTAACTTTCTACTTGTTATTTCGCCTGTTGCGGTTTTCGGACCTTGGTTGTTCTGGGGAGGAGTGGTTTAGCCTAAACTGTATGTCATGTTTCCTATCGCAGATGCATCTTGGCTGTGTAGATAGTTCTATATACCACGAATAAACGAAGAATCATTCCGTTCACAACCACTGTCCGTTTGGACTTATGTACCCAACGCAACGCCCGCGACATCGGTCTCGCGATTCCGGGGTAACGCAGTGGTCGATTCATCTTCGACCTCGACCTCGACGCGCAATTTCTCAGCCTTGATCCGTAGCCTCTTATTGGATTTCCGTCCCTTGGTTTCTTTGGTCTGGTTTTCATCGGGTGGCCGGAGAGACGCTGTGCCAAATCATCGGTATTCATCAGTACGCCTTTCAGCATAGAAGAGGATTAGACGCTTACAATAATTTACAGGATGCAGATTATACATCCGGTATAGTTGAAGTACCGCCTGTTCTTTGTCTTTTGCCTGAGAAGAGTTAGTGTCAATCATAACGCGCTGTTGGAAGAGTGGTACTTCAATCATCAAGTCTGTGAAAGTCATACAAGTTGATCACGGCGAGAGCCATAGAATAGCGAACTCGTACCCATGTCATCTGGCAAATCGATGGGAAGATTCTCGCAACGATCTGCATGCGCTCTCTTCTCCATCAGCGTCACAGCTCCAGGTCTGGGTTCACTTAGATGCTGTTTGGGTCTGATTCGGCGTCGCGCAAAAATAGTGTTTGCACGCTCAATGATGATTTTAGGTGAGATCGAGGAGGGATTCAGAGCATCGTGGTGATAATCTGTACGAAACCGATTAAAATCGAATGTGAGCTACTCGGAATCACTTACCGAAGACCAGTGGGACATCCAGTTCTTCACAGAGCGGAAGAAGGTCTTCGGCGGTATAGCAGATCTACAAGCGTCTGTCAATAAGATATTCGACGTAAGAAAACACAAGAAATTACCTCATCATTCTCTAGTACTAACCGGTTTCGAACATTTTCGGGAAGAACGTCGGTAATATTTTTCTTGATTCTTTCGAGTGTAGCAGTTTTATCTTCGTACATTCCACCGCCCTTCCCAAAAACGTCATCACACAGCGTCGCTCAAAGGTCTCAGCACTCACATGAATGATCATAACGCCGTCAACACCCACACCCATTCTATCCAACATTTCGCAGTGGTACGAGAGTTCCCTGACCGCAGACTTGACGACCTCTGGCTTCGGGCTCCCAAGCTGAGTATATTGTCCTGGATGAGTAGTTAGTCTGTGTCCATACTTGCTGACAAGCGCGCCAACGCGCGCCAGTAGTGGGGCACAATACTCCAAGGAGTAGCCATGAATTGCATGAGACGCGAAGGGGAACATCTCTGAGGACAACCTTAGAAATCGTATATGCTGCGGGCGAACAGTGAGAAACGCTGTCAAGATATGTGACTGGGGAAACCCACGTTTTCCTCATTCCACTGTATGATTATAAGGAGATCCTCTATATTCTTCCTTCCCAACTCCTTGACCCAATTCAATCCATTCTTTTTGATACTGTCAAGCCTAGAGCATGGTTTAGCAACGGATAACACTGTGTGATCAACATACCGGCAAGTCCTCGAACAAAATACCGATTCAGCCGCAGGCTTTCGGTTACGCAGAATCGTATTCAAACATGCGTAGCCTGTGCAATGTCTCTAAGAACGAGGTCCCATGTAACACCTGATGACTCACCCAAGCGCCCCCTATAAGTCGTCGTTTTGGCCTCCACGTCCGGAATTACATATACAGGCTCTGCCTTTCGTTGTTTCTTACGGGGCGATTTTGGAGTTTGAGGAAACTCGTCGTCTTCGACTGCAATTTCCTCGCCAGAATTTTGGCCTCCTGTATCGTCAAGGCAAGGCGAAGGTAGCTCATAGGGTCTCTCCACCATGAACCTTTGTCGTTTCTGACGACGCTGCAAGGTGTCCTTCGAACCAGCCACGGGTGTAGTAGATTTGAGAGCAATGCGAGCACTTCGTCGCGTCGCAGCCATAAGTGTAGAAGCTGAAACGACAAGATGAGCGTGACAAGCAATACGCATTGGCAATGTCTATGCCTCGATCGTGTTCAAACAACCCCATGCATACGATCCAAGTGTCTCACAGCCACGCTCAGCGTCGAAGAATCGAACACCCTATATCTGTCTTCTGTCAGGCTTTGATCCTTGGATCCCGAATCCAGGTCAGAAACAGAATCCTTATCTAGAAGAGTATTCACACAGGCCGCCGAGAGAGCATATAAGTCGAACAATCTTCGGATGAGTTGGAGGAGAAGGCATCATTGGAAAGATAGTCCCCGTCTTCGAAGGCATCATATTGGGTCAAGGTTGTATCTGGGGGGATTAAAGTCGGAATGTCGAGGAGTGCTATTGTGAAGCTTTTGGAAGGCTGTCGTTGTTAGCGACCGCCAAAGAGTGGTCCAGTCCTTGGGAATACCTTTACATTAGATGGATGACTGGAGCTGCACAGGGATAGAGAACTACAAAAGCGTGTTGCATGTCAAATATGAATGTCAAACGGCGAAGACTGGGGATGGAAAGAATCCCCTCGGGTGGTCTCAATAAGGAGATGCGTGATGGTTAACGACACACTGAAAAGAATAACTTCAATAAGACGGCTGAGGATGATAAAATCGAGACGACATCCGTCACGGCCTCGCGCTGACTAAGCACGCTCCAGTACCACTGCCATGAGTTGGTCGGGGTGAGTTTCTCAAGCCAAGGGCCTTTATGACCTTTCTAATCATGAATTTAGATTCAAGAAGTCTGTAAATAGGGCGGGGACCACGGTAAGGGTGTTTATTCGTGTCCTGCACCAGGTCCAACTCGTCTTCCCTCCAGCTTCTCCAGAAGACGGGCCAGATCGAAAGAACAGTCGATACTGAGTTCACCGAGGAAGAGGCAAAGTACAAGACGTATGTCTGCCGTGGATCCATGGATCTATCACAGTTCTGAAACGTGCACCAGGTTTGAGAAGGAATGCCAAGCCCTCCAGAAAGATAGCAAGGCATATTGGGATGCAATGCGCGGTATGTCGCGTATCGATCTGAGGCGGGATAGCCTTGACCCAATAAATTCGCAGCAATGACTTCGGCACAGACCCGGATTGCAGAGACACTCGAAATATTTTATGGTGCTGCCGATCGCTCGTCTGAAGGCGCCATGGCTGGACATGCATACAAACGGTCAATTGACGACCTGGATGCTGGGATTGGGAGAGAACTTGTAAGTACATAGCAATTTCTTGCATTGGCTTAAGTAAAATTTTCTTCTTCAATAGGACGTTCCTTATCGGACCACAATATCGGAACCGCTTGGTAAAATGTGCGCATACTTCCCGATAGTAAATGAGCACATTGCAAAACGGAACAAGAAGGTCACTGAACGGTCCAATCCAGTTGTACGACACCTTTAAAAGTACCCCTCTTCTTTGCAGCTGCTTGATTACGATTCCGCTCGCAGTAAGATGCGGAAGCTCATCGACAAGCCTAGCGAGGATCCCACAAAGCTGCCAAAGGTAAGTAGCGATAGCTATCTTCCCTGGCCTAAATCCTGAGTGACCCTTTCATAGGCTCAACAAGAACACGACGAAGCCAAGGAAGTCTTTGATCTCCTCAACGATCAACTCATCGCAGAGCTTCCTCAACTCCTCGATCTGCGGGTACCATATTTCGACCCAAGTTTCGAAGCTATGATCCGGATGCAATCTAAATTTGCTGAAGAGGGGTACGAAAAACTCAGCGGGGTGCAAAGGTATGATGATACGGTCATACCCCTTATTGCGTTACTCAAAAGTGTCGGTTACAAGGTACTTCGCTGATAGTGTTCGTGATGACTATGCCGCTGGTCAGCTTGACGCACAAGTATACTATTGTCTATGCAACTGTTATAATTCAACTGACTCTTGGCCGCTGCTAGGTTGAAGGAGTCCTTCAAGAAATGAAGGAACTTTCCATTTGCGGTGGGAATTGAGATGCTCCTATCGCAATACGATATCGCACGCTGTACAACACTTCTGGATTTATGTAGGATGTAGGATGTGCTAAGAACTGAGACATTTCTGTGTATGACGCCACGTTTCAAGACTTGGCGGTGTTCGATTCGTTGGGGTCACGACAAGATGATTCAAATATTCTAACTGCGTAGATATTAGCAACTTCAACGAGAGACACAACAGCATGGATGAGTACAAAAAAAGATCGAAGATGATAGTGGGCTTACATTATTAAAAATTCCGTGGGGGGCTTTCAAGACGGTGCATCAATGTGATAGGCTTATGAGACGAGATGCGCTGCTCCAAATTCAATGGCCGACCTCCTCCACGTCCTCTTCCTCTGTAGGCGCCTCGGATTGCATTGCTATTACTAGGGTTACTGTTTCCCCTTCCACGGCCGGATGAAGGCACACGTTCCATTCGAGTGTCAGTGACCTGATGGCGTCCAAGTGTGTATCGGTCGCCTGGCGGCGTATACGATGAGGTACTCTGACCATATGATGTAGAGTATTCAGGGTCTCCAACAGTTGAATAGTTATCGGAATTCCGGGATGGCGGTCTACCGTATGTATCTTCTGCATATGTCGGTCGATAACTCTGACTGAGGCCGATCGTATAAACCTCGGTATTTCTGACCCCAATCCGCGATTGAAGGGCAGGGCGCTCTGGGGAAGGTGATCGCCAGTCACGAGCTGGAGGCGGTGGCCACACCGAGCGCGACATGTACATCTGTTCTTCACGATCACGGTCAGCTTCTGGCTGCCAATGGCGGCGGGCGGGAGGTTCATCTAGACGAGAGTCCTCGCGGTACCGCCTCTTCCCGAGGACGGGAGAACGCGGCGGAATGGGTATTTCAGCAGCAGGTCTCAGTTGGCGAGAGCCTCCCATGGGTCGGATATCCTGTGATGGCAAGGGTCGACTTGGGGGATATGTTGCGGTGGGAGACTGTGGTGCTGGCGAGTAGTGTTCACCACTGCCTCGGTATCTCTGACGTCCGGGACGAGGGCGAGCAAACTTTTCGCTTTGGGTAGCATTTCCATAGCCTTCTTCATGCGCTGAGGTTGATGGCCGATCCCATCCACCATCATGTTGAATCGTAGGGGCGATCTCAGAGGGATCCTCGAATTGCGTTGGGTCACTCAACCGGGATGTACCAGCCAATCTGGAACTTGGCGACGCAGATCGGGTGTTCGATGGCGCTGGTAGTTGCGGCAAGGGCAGGGATATTATACCGGCCTTAGCAGGGAGTGTTGAGTCATCACGAGGAGCGTTTTGAGATGACGTTTGAGTACTATTAGGAAAGCTTGGAGGCGGCCGCCTGAGATTGACAGCCTTGTTTAGTGTCTGAACGGTGGGTGAGACGACGACGGTGACTGTGGGCGTCGGTGCCGTGGGCAAGGGAGGAGGTATGATCTTTGAGGAGGGAGCGATCGTTATCGGAGTTATATTGGGTAATTGTTCGGATGCAGTACGAGCCTCCTTCATTTTCTGAAAATTGGGTAGCTTTGCTTTGGGAATGGGAGGAAGGGGATAGGGTTTATTGGGCAAAGGAATTTTCAGGCCAGGAGGAGGGATAGAAGACGACGGTGGATCTGCGTCAACCCGATTGCCTTTTAAAACCCGGGGCGCTGTTGAGGGGCGTTCTTCCTTATTTGGAGCTGAAGGACCGTCGCTGAGCGGCTCTTGTTTCACGTTCGCAGGGTGCGTGATAGGCTTGAGATAAGTATCCCACAAAACACCGTTCGTATCCTTGACGAAACGCAGATTAGCAGCCTGAGCTTCTGGCGACGCGGGTGGCACCTGAGAGGGAGGGACGACACAGATGTTGCCTGAATCTTCGCTACGACGGTGTACACATAGATCCTCATATTCATTCAGAGCGTTAGTAGGCGTGAAATAACGCGGTGCTGGCGGGGTTGCAGTGGAAGCGGTTGACTGAGGCTTTCGCGAACGTGGCCTGTCAGCGGACAACGATGTTTTGAATCCATCGACATTCGTAGTGGGGTCGGCTTTGGGTTCCGAGCTAGTCGCCTGGCGTTTGGCAGAGGGGAGAGGGACGGTCTGCGACGTCGGCTTCGTTATCCGTAAACCAAGAGCCGCTGAACGAGCTAGGCTAGGCGAAGGAGAGAGGGATTCAGGCGTAGTTGTGTTAGGCTGATCAACCTCCGTTGCTCCCAGCTGAACACCACCAGAAAGTGACCGTGGCTTCTTTGAAGGCCCGCTGGTCATTGTCTTCTTGGCGACGAGGTTCCCATACTGTACTGGATGGTCCGAAACGGATTGCTGTAGATGGGAGACTGTTGGCCCAGGAGAAATGGGTGAAGCAGATGTGCTCTGTTCCTTCTCTCTAGCCCTCTCGGCGTTTATCCTGGCAGCAGTTTCCGCACTGGCGCGCTGCTTCTGTGCCATGACTTCTTGACGCCGCCTCCCTTGCTCCGCAAACAATTCAAGTTCCCTCGCTTCAGCCTGACATTCGAGTTCGGCCGCCGCCTCTGCCTGTCTCTTTTTCAGCTCTTCGAGCTCTCGTTCCTTCCGTTCTTCAAGGAGGCGCCGTGTTTCAGCTCTCTTGGCTTGTTCAAGGCGCTGCGCCTCGGCCGCCTTCTTGGACTCTTCATCCGCCAATCTCCGCTGCTCTGCTAACGCCCGTTCTTTCTCTTTGTGCGCTTCCAATGCGCGCCTGGCGTCCTCGACGACGATCGAACCTTTTGCCTGGCGGTTCTGGTGTCCATCCGCCTCTTTATTAACACGCAATGCAACTCCACTTTTGAGCTTGAGCCGTGATTCTTCGGCCGCACGTCCGGAACGTTCTTCCGCCTCGACTCGTTCCCTTTCCAACATTTGGAACTTGGCGACTTCGAGTTTCCTCTCGTGTAACTCGCGTACTCGATTCTCCTCCTCGCGTTGGGCTTGTAGGCGCGCTTCCTCTTCCCGATGCAACGATCTCAGGGGTTGATCATCATCACGTCTCTCCAGAGCAAGGGTTTCTCCTGAGTCGACGGCGGCTGTGGGAGTAGTCGGCACATATTTCGTAGTGCGATCGTGCTCTACGCTCCATGCTCTCATTGCAGCATCCGCCTCGAACTCAGCGGACCTCTGAAGCTCTGGACTTCGACTGTGAGGTGGACGCATTTGGGACGGGGGTTGCAATACTCGAAGTTGCACAGCATTTACCCTGGCCTCTTCCGCGGCGGCCTTTCGAGATACTTCCATACTCATCGCTCGAACAAGGTGTGGATCAAGACCTTCGATCCTAGTCAAGCTCATCGCGGCTTCCATAGTCTCCTTGTTTTTTCTCTCTTGAGCGAGCGTATCTGCCTCTCGCCGCTTCAGGGCTTCTTCCCCTTCCCTCTCACCTACCCATTCTCCTAAGGCACGTAGATCATCTTGAAGCTGAGTGATGGTAGATTTCCACTCCCATTCAATGTTGCCTGCGACTTCCGAACCTATGTTACCAGAACTAAGCTGTTCAACAGCAGCAACTGCGTCACTAGCGTGTGCCTTGGCCTGTTCCGCAGCGCTAAGACACTCCTGGGCAGCTGTGACTGCCTCCCGGGCAGATGCTAAGGATTGTTGCGCAAGGGTGTGCGAGCAATGGGCAGTAGATAAAGCGTTGGCAGAATGAGAGTTGGCGGCTTGGACAAGAAGAAGCGCTTCGGTGGTATTTGGGGGTCTAAGATTGGAAAGCGCGGACAGGAATCGGGCTTGAAGGGCACGGAGAGCAGTGTAAGGAGAATCTCCCTCGTATGTCGATATACTACCTCCAAGTATAGGTGATTGGTAACGACCTTCCAGTGGGGTCGAGGTCACTACGGCTGCAGGGACGACGATACTAGCGGGAGTCTTGGAAATTTCGGATGATGAGGTTGAAATTGAACTGGGTTCTCTCTGCGGAGGGGACGGCGCAGGGGTCGATACAATATCCTGATTCAAACACAAGGCCGGTCGAAAAGGGGGTGGTAATTGTACTGAGGGAGCCGTAAGTAGTTCCATTGGTCGAATGTTCTTCAGGCTTCCAGACTGGGTTTGTGTCGAAGAAGTGTTTCCAATCATCACCTCGTTTGACATGACGACATCTGTAGAGGTGTCTGCCTGGGTCAAAGACTGTAAGAGAGATGGCCTGGAAAGAGGTTTGGGAGAAACGGGGCGAGAAGGATATTCGAGTTCAGCCAACATAGATGGAGAAGGAGATGAGCGTTCGTGATATTGGAAGTCTGATGTGGGTGCAGAGATGCGTTTGAGGAGCTGCGGCTCCTGTCCGATGGTTGTGAACTTGAACTCGGCGAAAGAGGGAGGTGGTGGAATAGCTCCTCCAACTACACGAGACTCGGGAAGGAGGCTAGCCATGGATGGTCGGAGCTACGAGACAAGGTCAAAACTTGCAGTTGGTAAAAAAAAGGAAACACATATGGCAAACATGGTTAATAAATATCCTGACGGTCCTTGAACAAATCCTGGACACTTGCACTGTCGATTCTAGAGTAGAGTTAGATTAAGAGACGTCAAGTATCGTTACTAGATGGAAGGAGATGAAAGAAAGACAAAAACGAGGTTTCACTCCGATCGAATTCATCCTGTGACCGTTAGCTACCACCGCTCTTATACCCATACTAGTGTTGTCCTTGACGGCACTCTACAATCAAACCCAGTACTCAACTATTGACACGCAGAGCGCTCAAGATGGAATCCTCTGGTTCGACGGCCTGTCTTTCGATATTAAAAGAACACTTGTTGCGCCCCGAACCTCTGTGCATTCATGCATTTCTTCCTTCTCGTCATTTTTCTCGCAACAGGCATCATCGCAAAGACCCCGTCCTCTCTTACGGATTTCTACGATCCCAGAATTGGGGGTGGCTCGCAACTCAATAAATCTGGTAGCGGGGGAGAACCTCTCAATGTAATGTCATGGTCCAAGTCAAAGGCTACACCATGTTTGAGCCACTATTCTCGTGAAGGTCATCGTCTCTGGGCAAAGCACCCCCCAAGTCCTTACGTCCTCTGGCTTCCTCAACTATGCTCGTGCCATTGGAATGTAGGCCCTAGAACATCCGGGGTACTTTCGAATTTCAGCTCTTCCCAGGTCTAGGGAATGTCTCGGGCTGCACAAGGGTGATAGACAACCAGCGAACCTCGGCGATGGACATGGGTGGGTTGACGAACGGGTAGGTAGTGTGCTTGTTTAGGTCTTCGGATATGCAGATTAACTAACTAGACTGTAGGAGGTCTTACGACAGCATTTCCACATCCCGATCCTAGGTACTTGCCTTGAGAGTCTGATAGGTGGCAATCATCTTCGGTGCGCAAGTGCGGGAGATTCAAACATCGCTGTATACACTCATCCATGCGAGCAGGACATACCGCCAGGATGGACCCGATGCTAACAGCGGAGCTCTATTTTTGGCGTATGTTTGTGTTTCAGCCATAGCATGAAGTGGTACTTAGGGTGTCGCCCAGAGTTTCTCAAGAGGAGGTATCATCCCAGCGAATGGCGTTATTGCCAAAACCAAAAAAAAATGATGACCTCCCTTTCAGGACATTTCCGACCATCATGACATCATCCCAGACGGCTACAACATCGGCCGGTAACAATTCCCCCCACGCATTCAGCTCATGTGCTGACACGCGCTGAAAATCGCACCAGTGATCGATTCGTACAAGCTGCAGTAGGAAACATAAGCTATCTTGGGTACACATACGAAACGACAGTCCAGGACATTACGGGATTACTTTCACCAGGCTCCGAAGGTGTCAACCACGGTAAGCCACCAAAGTTGCAGTAATCATGCTGGGGAACCTAATGAGTCGTTCGAGCACACCAGGAATTGCCCAGGATGGCACCGTCAAGCTGTTGACTGTCACAATCAGGAAGTGATGCTTCTTTTGCATTGCATAGACCATACGCCTTCCTTCTTGTCACGATTGTCTTCCTTTCCGACTTCTATGTCCATGTCACGTTGCCCAATGCCAGACTGCGTGTGACCCCGAGCCTTGTTGGCCCAAATAGCGTGCCACCCTGAGCCCGAGTCACTTTGAGTTGTTATCGAACGACCATGCTGCCACTGGATGCAAATCTCGGTCGCTGTTGAATCTGGCCCAAGCCATGACAATAATTACAACGCGGCTGCAACGCGGCTGTCCCTCACCTCGTGATCATGATCGTGGCCATGATCAGCCCCATTGACAGCAGATGGTGGTATTGCCTTTTTGTCGGATCTTCGTGGCCCTCTGTGGCCCCTTCATGGACATATAAGAAGCACAGCGATGCAGCAATGGTGAGGCCTCTTTGCGCCCAAGATAACTTACCTTCTTGTTCTGCCACACCGACTTGCATTTGTTGACCCTTTTTTGTGACTCTTTGCCAATTGACGCCACTGCGCTAAACGACATTACTTGTCACGTCTTATCGATTTCGCCAATTCTCGCCTATATATATATACCGTTCGAAGTCGAAACCCTCGGACTTGGGATGCCGCAGACTCAGGCTACAGACATACAACCAGCATCTGCCGAGCTTAACATCCAGTGCGCCCCACAAGCTTGCCACTGAACTCTGCACTGATAGCTTGCTTCGCTGATCATTAAATAACAGCGACACCTCACGGGATAGAATTGTGATACGACCTCGATGCAAGGAGTACGTAAAAAAACAGCGAGCGCTCAACCGGACCCTGGCATGCTTCACCTCCCTCGAAGATATCGCCGCCCCCAATCCAACCACACCATCCGATCCACACAGCTCAACCTCATCATCCCAATCTCCAGTCGCGGCCCAGACGACACAGAAGGAGAATAGGAAGGAGCGCAGCACGGTCATAAATGTGAACGAGGCGAGCGAGAGGCCCCGATCGGGGCGAACAGACTGGCACAGGAACGCTACAACAAGCAAAGTCTTGTCTGGTCGCGTTGAAAAACCGAAATCACCCAAGCCTTCCGTCATTCGGATCGCCGAAAAGTTCCATGCTTGCGCTCCTGCCTCTTACCCAGTCGTCCGATACGACTGCACCTGCCTCAATCCCGCGGAATGTACGCGCTGCCAGCTGCTCGCCCTGGCCGATCGGTATGTATATGTTCACACCATCTAGGTCAGGAAGAGTAACCTGATTCCCTCACTATCGACAGATTTTGTGCGATCGTCGTTGCTCGCGAGCAGCGTTTGAAGATGTATGCTTGGACGAAATCGAAGTTACCTCACTTGCAGAATATCCATTAGGTCCATGATTCCTCTGACTATGAACAATCGATAATGTAACTTACCCGGCTTTCTTATACCATACATACGATATTTGATGATCATAACGTAGATGATCAGAGCGCTGGCCCCATTTGCGCTGCATCATACAGCGAGGCGCTGCCCATGTATGTGTCCTTGAGATGGTGCGAAATCGGATTGACGGCGTTTCGTAGGGCGGAAAGGATCGCGCTCGCGGTCATCTGCAAACTCCACAGACTCACAGTTTTCATGCGTTGCCGGTTCAACGCAGACTGTGAGACATGATATGCCAGGGCCTCGTAGACCTGCGTCAAGTGTTAGCGAAAAATGGGCTGTGGTTGGTAGCGGTGCGTACCTTGACGGAAATCGCGTCCATCATTCCAGCTGTGCAGATGACAAGTAAGTACACGAATATTACGCAAACAAGCATTGTGGCCATACTTTCCCACATCTGGGATAACGGGTTAGTAACTGCATCACTATTTTAAGGAAGGCAGCTTACAGTCCAAGCTCCATCAAAATCATTCAAGTCCATGACTACTCGGCAATGTATAGGCACCAGCGTCCGATTAGCACTAAGCCATCATCAGGATCAGCGTTAAGAAACTTAGATAGAGTGCACCTACTTCATAAACGCCACTATGGGCCTAACGAGCGCGTTATTGATGTACGACAAGTCCCTTGTGAAGATCGGCACAGCGGCTTTCACATCGCGGAATCGCAAATCGATATCAATCACCACCTTCAATTTGTCCTCCCGGTCGTCGCCCCCGTCGCCCTGAGGAGCGCTGAGAGCCGGCTTGGCCAGTTCACGCTGTCCTGGGATGCGGTCGAGCTCAGGCGAGAGCGAGGTGGAGATCGCGTCGGCGATTTCTCCAAGGATGACATTAAAGGGCAGATCGTCGTGCGGGTCGCGGGGAAATTTGATGTCGAGGACTGCATCGACCTTCCCGGAGGTGATCCAAGAAATGGGGCCATTCACTGTGGTTGAACCTTGCAAGTGATCAATGTTGACGCCGTCGATACGAATACGGGACTGTCGAGATCCAATCATCAGCGACCGCCGAACGCGTTCAAAAATATACTAACCATTCGAGCCCATTCGCCGTCCTTGAGATCCATCTCGGTCGTCCTCCCGATACTCTGCGGTTTGTGCAAACTGAATAGACAGTTGTCAAATTGGCCAACTATGTTTTCTGCGCGCAAAAAATCATAGAACAGCCAGCGTTTCCTAAATGTGCGCAAGTCCGCACGAAAGATGGACGCGGTATAAGGGCGGAAACCACCTGGTTGGTGGACTGTAACAAGGACATCTTCGAGTTGGAGAGACTCAAGTTCAAAATCGCCTGGTTGCGATTTGTGCCGAAATTCAGCTGGGTCAGGGGGGTTATTAGGGTCCCAATATACCCCTCGCCGGTCTGTGCAGTGAATGTCAATGACCGAAGAAGACATGCAGGGCATATATGTACCTAGAACACCGCGAACACCCTTTACTACGGCATCTACAACAAGCCCTTTGCCGTCTAACCACCTCCACAACGAGAGCGTGACGTCTACCGAGTCAATATCCAGATCAAATAAGGCCATATTCCAGTCTTCGTCTCCTAGGGGTAGAACATCGCCGTGCTCTTCATCTTCTCCGATATGGTGGTATGCGGGATGATTACTGACATCGTAGCCCAGGGCGGCCAAATGGTCGACGCGTTTGCGAGTTTCGGCTGCCGTGGATGTAGTTGGCCTGCGGGAAACGTATACGTTTTTGAAAGATATTCGAGAGTCTTTCCATTTTGGAACGATAGCGGATTCGAAAATGATCGTGATACCAGTCTCGGCGGTTAGGTAGTCGCTGATGGCGCGAGCAACATAATCTGAAACGGCGTTGAGCAGGAGGTCTACTTTAAAAGAGCCATAACACACTTTGAAGGCGAAGACTATTTAGTATCGCGAAAATGACTGAACAGAACGTGGTGCTGTCGACAGGCGGTGAGTACACACTCATTTCTTTTTGATAGAATATGCTAACTCACGTTCCAATTAATATCCAAATCGTCTGACTCATGAGAAACCAAGTGAAGAACGCCGACATATCATCTGCATTAAACTTGCGAAATGACCTAACAGTAAACCATTTGAAGCGTATGCGCGTGCGCTGCCAGAAACCGGTAGCCACATTTAGCAGGTCGTCGCGAGTGGGAGTGTAGGGGTGAGGAACAGACTGAGCGAGGCGTCGAAAGAAATGTGAGTAGTCGTCAACGTTGTAGTTTGGAGGTGACTGTGGTGGTTTTTCGCGGTGTGGTTCGGTCGTCGCGTCAGATTTCGTGTGTTGCTCAGATTCTGGGGGTTTCCTAGGGACTTGTTCTTTTGTTCGATTCGTAGTATAGAAGCTGCGAACAGAAGTGGGCAATAAAAAGGACCTTTGTGAGGTGAAGGCTACTCCAGAGAGCACTTTTGAAGCTGTCGTAAGGCGATGCTGGGGCGTGGAGGTGGCGTGTTGGCGAAAGAAGTTTCTGATAACGCTGTACCGCTCAAGAACTTCGCCGCGCGGCCTCGAGCAGGTCAGCGTTGACCTCGCAGCATGGCGGGTGAGCGACGTGAGCGCCATGAAGGAATCGCCGAGTCCACAAAACTTCAAACCGTTTGCGTTACGTAATGCGTCAACGAGCGTCATCGCGGCGCAGAAGCCACCATGACAATTGCCATCCATACAATGCTTCGACACCCCTCAACTAAGAATCATCATGTTCCTTCAATATATTCTCGAGCTTGGCTATGATCTCCTCGACAAGGCATGTAACCCCCACTTTCACTCCCGGTACTGTCCTATATCTGAGTTCTGACAGGGGCTTGTTCCCGATTTCATTGTTCGTCGTGTCATTCGTGCACTCTTGCGCCAGAGGCTGCGCGAAATAGATCATGGGTCTTTTGAGGCGGATTTTGCTGCGAAAATGGATTGGATCGAGCAAGTCCGCGCAAGGGACAGGATTGCAGAGGTACCTGAAAAGGCGAATGAGCAACACTATGAAGTGAGGCCCTTACTTCGACATACATACCTGAACCATCTCCGATCCAGGAATTAGGTCTCCACCAACTTTATTCTATCAACTTTGGGTCCTTACGCCAAGTATTCGTCGTGCTTGTACCCGACTGGGAAGGAAACTCTTGCTGAAGCAGAAATCCTGATGTTGGAAAGCTATTGCGATAAAGCCCGGTTGAGAGACGGCCTGGAAATATTGGACTTGGGATGCGGTTCGTGTGATATACATGCTAGCCGCGCTCATCGCTGACTTCTTCCAAGGATGGGGCAGTCTGTCGCTGTTTCTTGCTCAGGTCAGTATCTTAAAGATCACCCGTTGCTCGACCAAATCTGATACCCAACGACTGTCCAAGAAATACCCAAACTCCCGGATTATCGGATTGTCCAATTCAGCTACCCAAAAGGCTTACATCGATGCGACTGCCAAGGATCGCGGTCTGTCGAACATTGTGGTAAGTATATAGCTTCAATGCCACCAGGTTTGGTCAGGAAAAAGCGGTTGCGTTCTCAGGTCATCACCGCCGATATCAATACGTTTGACTTTGATGAACAGAAATTGTAAGTACATTCCGATTTAGTCCACACAACCACTCATTGCCAATCCACCCCCACAGCTTTGATAGAATAATGTCCATCGAAGTTCGTACATCGTACACGTCATTTACCCCAGATATCGACTGAAGCTCTTCCACGAATCAGATGTTGGAGCATATGAAGAACTATCAGGTCCTTTTGCAGAAGGTGTCGACTTGGCTGCGGCCAAATTCGCTTTCGACCAACAAAGCGGACAATGCCCTGCTATTCATCCACGTTTTCTGCCACCGCACAATGCCCTACCACTTCGAGGAAGGCGACGGCTGGATGGCCCAGAACTTCTTCTCAGGTACGTCCTGCTTCAAGGCCTAAAAATGCATCGCGGATACTAAAGGGAACCAACCAAAGGGGGTACAATGCCGTCGCACGACCTGTTCGTACGTCATGCGACTGCTCCACGCATAAGGTTCTACTCACACGCATATTAACGCAAGACGTACTTCCAGTCCGATTTGACTCTAATCCGCAGTTGGTATATAAATGGAATACATTACTCTCGCACTTGCGAGGATTGGCTCAAACTACAGGACAGGAACGGCAAAGGTACTTACCCATGAGCAGCACCTGATTCACTTCGCTCATTCTGCACATCAGAGGGCCTCGCGGAGCTGAGAAACGATGCGATAGCGAAAGGAAAATCTCCAACTGAAGCTAACAAGGCTTTTCACCGGTGTGTTCCCTGTTTGCTGGACGATTTTACCTTTTCGTTCGAACGATGTGGGAATGCCTCGTAGGTTTCGCGTCTTTTATATGGCTTGTTCTGAATTGTTCAACATGGATCGCGGTCAGCAGTGAGCCCTCCATTGTCTACTATCGTCTTGCTTCTTGTTGACGACTTGCAGATGGGGCCTCGGGCATTATCTCTTCAAGGCAAAGGACCACGCTTTGTGAATTCTAAAGTAAAGGGCCGACACCACGCAACATCGTCATATTCTGGCGTGTACAAGACGAAGGAAAACTTGAAATATAATCATGATGCACAAATGACAACGTAGTGTACAGGACAAGAAGTAGTATATAGATCGTTTCACTAGCATGGGAATCAAAGCGTTGGTCCTTCAGCGGTCTTCGAGATTATTAAGAAGGCGAAGAATAGAAAGGACTGTCAACGAGCAAAATCAGCATCTCTGCGAAGTATATGTGAAGAACAAAACATACACAGGTTGATGAAGCTGTGGACAAGAGATATCAGCGATAGATCTCAGAACAAATGGAGCAAGCAACACATACTCGAGGTAAAGAGAGATGGCACCCAAGATGTACTCATCGGGAGAGAGCTTTGTGTTGATGAGGTAGGTGTCATACACAATATATCCGCTGAAGATGAGGCATCCTCCAATCGCGAAGATAAGGTCCATGGTCTTTCCAAAGGGAATGAAGATACCGACGAGGCCGGTCATGACTGAACACAGCGAGTCAAACAACGAGGCAGAGGGAAAAGGAGGGGATAGTACTCAAAGCAATAAGAGCGCCGAAAAGGAAAGGTCCCATCCCCGAGAAATCCCACTAATGTAACATGAGTATGAAAGGGGGATATCTCAAAGCTATGCCCGGACCTTCGATTGGAAAGTGAATAGCGTGAGGCCAAGGAATACACCCAGTGTGATTATCCTAATAGCGCCGTCAGAGCTATGCGCCGCGAGATAGGTCCGTCAAACGCACAATGCTTGTAGAACAATCGTATTCTTGACGAACGCGATCGCCACTCCGAGCGTGAACGCCTCCAGGAGCGTGAAGGTGCCTAGCAGGACGAAGTTCACTGGATAGCTGTGACGCTTCCAGTACAGAACGCCGAGGTTGATCAGAGTACCAAAGAGAGGGACATAGAACGCCCAGAGGCTAGCTTCCCGGTCAGGATAAAGGATCTAGGTACGAGAGGAGTGGAGAGGCGAGGGACGCACTGTGTTTGGACCCAAAATACCGTCTGAGACGACTGTGAGATACCTCCGCCAACAAGGGTAGTTGCAAGCTGCAGGAAATGTCAGAAGAGAAAGTGCGGAGTATGTAGTAGAATTATTTACAATTTGGCAGACTGCGTCCGTCCCCCGTGGTGTGTTAGTTGAGCAACTGAGATAGCAGGGCACTGAAACTTACACAGGATGGTGTACACCTTGCGAACGAAGGCGTTCCTAATCTCTGCGGCGCTATCCGCCACAGTCGTGCCATACTATCCAGCATACAGTGAGTAACTGCGGCATGAGACATCTGGCAATGTTCTGCACACCTTGAAATCGTCGGGAATGTCGCTGGGGGCTGGTTGGTCGTAAATTCCACCAGCTCTGGCCGAGCTTGAGCCAAGGAGCGGCTGTTGTGCTTCGCGTTCGTCGAAAAAGTTGTTGCTGGGCTTTGGTGTGGGACGTGCAGCTCCGTACGACGGAGGAGGAACGGGATACTGGCTCATTGCAGCGGTGATAGAGGTCAGAGACAAATAATCAGCTCAGACTGCGTAACCAGTCATTGACGGCAAGCTCCGGGCCGATCTCGTTGGTATTGCAAGCGGCCACTTTTCTGTCAGCCACTTGCCTCGCCCAACTTCTCACAACTACTTATGTATTTCTCCATTCGCAGAACATTTTCTCGTCTCCACGCTCACCGGAGGACAATGTCTGAAGCTCCTCCGATCGACTGTACGACGGACCTGCCGGCGGTGCTTCAGGTCCCGCGACCGTCTTCAATGACTAAACTCGAGGGTTTATTTGACGTCGCCTGCCGCCCTCCAGATCCTTTTCCACTTCGCATCTCGCCTGCTTCCGTGTCGTCAATGTCCAGTGCCATCATGCACGATTCAAAATCATCTTCTCAGACGTCGAGACTGGCGCCTCACGGTCACGTCCCCGCAGATACGGAGAAGCTTATCTTCCTTCAAACAGAGAATATGCGACTACAAGAACAAATTGCGTATCTCAAGCTAGAGGCTCACGAACGGGAAGAGGAACTCACCAAGTTTAAGAGCGACTACTATGCCGAAAGGTTCAAGGCGAATGTCCGCAAACATCTCGCGAAATCTGCCGACAATACCCACGAAGCCCAGAATTTCAAGCTGGAGCAAGCCGAGAGGTTCATTTTGTCCATGGTGGAGATTGGGCTTCACCAACCTGTCCTTTCGGAGGCGTGGAAGGCAGTCGCGGCTGGAGCTACTGCTGACGATGCCTTGGTTGAGTCTATCAAGAAGGCCGCGGCTGCGACGCCTGGGGGATCATGGTCTAAAATCGTACCGGCTGTAGTCGGCCCTCGGACTCCTGACAACTACCTTGCCTCGATTGACATGACACTCAAGGTGGCTAAAGAGCTGAGGAAGACTAAGAAAATTACAAAGTTCTGGAAGACCAAAGCCAAGCAGGATCCCGGCATGAAGGACCTTGTCACCCCTTCTCCGTCAGATCTTTCTGACACGTCTGTCTCCAACGATTTCGTGGGGTATGGGGAGCGCGCAGTAGATGCCTTATTGAAGCAACTGAAATCCGACGGTATTCACCGCAACGCCAAGTTCATACCTCCTGCCAGCGTCCTTGGCCCTATCCCCACAGTAACACCCCGCGCTCGTCCCCGTGTACCTGTGCCTACGCACCATGATTTTCCTGCTGCACGCGGTCCTCCCCCAGCGATTCGGGTTTTCAAGGACCATGTTATATCTTCTTCTTCTCTTAAGAAACAGTCAAAGCTATCTCCGACGAAGAAATTGCGATCCGTCTTCGGGGAGATCGACATCAATGGTGAGCCACGGCCCTGCAAACAGGCACTCAACAACACAGGAACAAAGCTGTCCGCTAAATTGCTAGGAAAGCGGAAAGCGATCCTCGTGGAACGTGTCCCGCCTGAACCCACAGTGAGTGCCTGTCATTGTGTTTCTCTGCATCCAGCTCTGATACATCGGCATACCGTTGTAGCTTGCGGTTCGCAGTACCGAGGATGCTTCCTACAAACTTTTCTCAAAGATGGATGACGTGCCGTTCAATCTGGATTACCTCCCTCTGCCCTTGTCTATCTCTGGAATTCCCCCTTCTGTCGGTCCTGGGTCCCTTTTGGCTGAGAAAGCTCTCGAGTCTCTAGAGCGAATCTGCGTAGGATTCAGCTGTGGGAGTTTAGGCTCGCTTGCGTCCACCAGCGAGCCCTCAATGACCAAGGATTTCGGAGGTGTTTTTGATGATGATGCTGCTATAGTTGTCGACAGAACCTCCGCGGCGAATGACATGTACGCCACTTGCCGAAAACCATCCACTCAGCCTCAATCGCCATCTTTTGCGGCTACTTCAATTAAAACATCGACTCCTGTGGTATCCAAGTTTTGCCAACTGCGCCCTCTATTACAACCATCTGTGCTTCCTTCTCCTCAGTTACAACCGCCAGCCTTCTCGTCTCCAAAGCCAACACCAAGCCCCACGAAGAACGTGCTCCGTAAGCGCACCTCGCCGTTGCGTATTACGAAGAAGGCAAAGGTACCCAAGGCCGCAGCGCTGGTTAGATGAAACGCAGAAATGTCCAACACTACGATGAATTCGCCCTCTAGAATTTTACATTTGCATATACGTATCTATATATCTAAGATATCCTTGCCTTCACTTCCTATCCCCTACTAAGCATATGCAAGCTCAATCGTAAGGGCATGATTCATGGTGTGATCTCCTTCCTTCCATTCGGGACACCATGGGTTACGAGGAATAAGGAGGAAGACCCCATTCTTCTGGAACAAAGTCTTGTATTGATTTGAGAATCTGGTCGGCCGTTTCTTCACCAGAATATCCGACTTCGAGGAGATTGGCATCAGGGACCCAAATGACTGTGGTACGTTCATGAGCAGTTATGTTGGCTGTCAAAGTGATTTCGTGGACGGACCTGACATTCCAGCTCGCTTCCCTGCTTGCATACCAGGTACACCGTCCTCAAAGACCAAACCTTGGGCGCGTTCACTTGCCTGCGTCGCACTACATGTTTCACCAAGACCTAGGTCTCTGCCTAGCATCTCTCTCGCGGCCACCAGAAAAATGTCAGGGGATGGCTTGCCTCTCATCCCATATTGTGTATCGTCACCGCAGACGATTTTTCCTTCGAAACAATCAAAGACTTCGCTTAGATGCCCGGTCTTCAGTTCGAAATTACGTCGCCGCGACCCGGTGGCGACTGCGATCGGGAAGTTGTGTGCTTTCAGATGAAGAATAAGTTTGCGAACGCCTGGGAGAAGTGGTACTGTTGGCCAGATTATATCTTGTAGTGCATTCCGCTGGGAGAGGTAGGACTCGAGTGTAAGAGGTATGTCAGGGAAGAAGGCAAGGAGTTGTTCCGCCGCCTGGCGTTCAGCTGGCCGTTGATCGTCTGTGTTGTTGTAAAATGATAGAGTGCGATATTCTACTCACGTTTTCCCATAAGACCAGCCTTCATATCCCAGGTCATCTCTTTGCCAAATTTGCCTAGGATCTCATCTACCAAGACGCTCTGGAGTCATGATCTGACGGGATGCGGGACAGATGAGATATGGAGTCGGAACTGACTGGTCACGTCGGTGTAAACTTTTTCAGAGTCAATCATGAGGCCTAGAGACGACGGGTACTCAGCTCCCTGTTACGAATATTCATGGGAAGCTTACCATCCATATCGAAGAGAACATACTCGATTTTTGGTCGGGGTGCAGCTGTGCCATTAGCCATGTTAGGTAGATGCGGCATAAGAATACTATTAATAGGGGCTTGCTGCTACACGTATCAGTGATATGATCATCCGAATTAACCAATGACAAACCGTGCTCTTTCCTCAAGATACCCATGTCTGCTTCAGTGCCCTCCTCATGGGCGCCCATCCGGCGTCGACGTTTCCTAATTCTCGCCACCGTACTCATCAGCTCGCTTTTCTTCTTTGGTGTCCCCTGGGAACTGCCCCCTTCTCTAAAAGACGCAGGTATCTCAGCCTTGTCGCGCGCTAATATTGCACACTTCGCCAAACACAAATCGGACCCCACACCCGCGCCCAAAGTTGACGAAATTTTTGGGCTGCTGCACATGGTCACGGAAGACGTGGGTCATGTCTTGAACGAGGTTGAGGACTTGGATCCAACACAACCCATGAACATGACTATCTACACTGAAGATGAGAAGCTCGACTGGAGTAAAACGGTTCAGGAGTTGAATAAAAAATATCCTATCGTTGTGTTCAGCAAGGTACCGTTAAAGTTTTGGTGCATTTGTTTGTCCATGCCTTGATGAATTTTTACCAGTCGTACTGCCCGTATGTTCTGTACAGCTTGATCCACCCTTTCTTGTGCTAAGAACTCGAGGTGATCTCACAGATATTCACGACTAGCTAAGAAACTCCTCAATACCTACAATATCCAACCCCCTCCTAAAGTCATTGAGGTAGACTTGCGACGTGCGTCATTCTCGCTTCTTGTGGCATGTTCTTCATTAACAAAGTGTATGTACACGCTTCTAGCGGACTCTGACACTATCAAGGCCATTTTGGGTCGTTTGACCCAACATCATACCTTCCCCAACATAATAATTCGAGGACATTCTATCGGTGGTTCTGACCACCTTCAAGCTTTACACGCAGAAAGACAGCTGACCAAAGTTCTTGAGCAAGCTGGAGCTGTCGTGCGGGACGACGGATCTGGAAAGTAACAGCTTTATACCTTTCTGTTTTTCTGTAGTATAAACACAAACCCAGTTTTACATGTGAGAAAGCATTTTTCTCTATTTTCTTTTTAAAAAATAGTACGCAACTGCCAGTCGTCTCACCGCGTACTTGAGGAGAGGGTGTGTCAAAACGGTGTACTGATAAATAATGTGCGTTATTATTATAAACGAACGAAACGGTGCTTTGGCATTCCCAGGGGGATGTCGTCATCGGGCGAGCCGTCTAGGATGCATGAGAGGGCGTCGTCGCTGCAGGACAAAGGGCAACAGGGGCCTATAGAATAGAAGTGTTAGGTCCCCCATAGGGCTACGCCCCAGAGGACAATGAAATCACATTTTTTAAAAAGAAATTATAAACGGAACTTGAGAATGAGCCATCTGATTATGGAGCCATCGAAGAGCAAGAGTTGAGCGCTGAGCGGTGGAAGCAAAGGCATCTCGTCCACCATACTGTCTAGAGTGAAATTTGCTGTGCGGGATTGGCCATGATGGTTTATGTTGGGGGTGTGATGTTCAGTTCAGCTGTCGGCGCACTCAGAGTCAAATGGTTCCAACACATGTAAGAGCTCCTCTATCCATCATAGTAAAGGATTCCGGCACATTGATAGCTTCGAAGTTGCGACCAGAGTCGAGTCGGGCAGACAAGGACGCACAAAAAGTTGTGCAGGCCGAGCATACGGGTTGCTGGTAAGCAATGCGACAACAAGCAACGGGAACTTGAACGACGATCATGCGATGAATTATACGCAGTCGCGAGAAAATAGTGGAACAAAATAATCTCGATGAGCTATTCACAATTGGTGGAAAAGTTGTAGAAAACCTTGATAAAACCCGACAATAATGATGTTCAAGGGGCCGTTTCATTGCTGTTTCGTTGATCTCAGTCGACACATCTTAATACGTCAAGAAACGCCGATGACGATTAAGTGCCTCATAACCTTGAGACGAGCTGCTGCCTGAGAATTCTATTCATGAGATATAACCACGACAACGATCGATGGTTATCCGCGGGCTGTCCAGAATCACCTCTGCGCATGCAATTTCGCGAATTGCAGTGTGAGGCATCGCGTATGTACCACAGCGTAGCAAGACAACCTGGAATCCGTTACTTATTCTGACGGGAAGCAAGTGTATTTTGATATCATTGTGCATTCAGATTCCAGAAGAGAGCGATTCGACGGTCGACCAAGTCTCGTCGGAGCCAGACAGCCATACAGGATTGCTGATGCCTTGTAACTTTGATTTTCACAATTCGGGATGCATTCGGATGCACTGGAAATGAACGCGAGACAAAGTCAACCAGACGCTCATCACGATAACTACGCACTAAATTTGGCATCGGATAAGAAAAATATGAATGTTCAAACTACTACGGTCCCCGCTGGAACGTCTCGGCACTTCATTGACAGCTCACAAACACTGGGAGAAATTAATTATCATATGAGATGAACGGAATGGAGCGGCGGACCTGAGAGTAATATTGGTTGGCAGCGACGCAAGCAGCACATGACGTCAGTCCCGCCCAGCCGATACTAAAACGATTTGCTCATATGAGTAAACCGGCAAGCATCAAAAAAAGGGAAAACGCACCCGCCGCATTGGCCCCAATGAGTCTGCTGTGCTCCGGGGGCGGTGGTGGTAGAGGTTGGGGGTGTAGTGGTTGGTCCAGTGGTCGGTGTGCTCGTTATTCCGCTGCCAGGGATACCAAACCACGCAAGGACGTCATTAGCCTGGACGGGAATATTGTGATCGACGCCACTTGCAACGATAGCCTGGAAGTTGGGTCCGTACGTTGAACGAGTCCAGCCAGACAGAGGAGAGTTTTGTTCAGTGGAGGCCGGCGTGGTGCTGTAACTAAAGACGTTCGTCCACTGTTTGACACCTTCTGCGAAGTTTTTGTAGTTGAGAGTAGTGTCCCTAGAGGGCGTTTAGATTCTATATATGATTGGATAACTAAATTTACTAACAATGTTCCTTGCCAGATCTGCATCTTAGGACGGGGACCACTGTATCCTGGATATCCGCTTCGAACAAGGTCACCCTGGAAGCGATTTTTTTATTTAGCAAAAGTCATGGTTCTTTAAATTTGTGAAAAGATAGACTCATCCATTGCTGAGCAGTCTTGGTAATGGTTCCTGTAGCGCAGGCGCTGTTCCACAGGTCAGGGCCAGCGAAGCAGCCGTAAGGAACTCCGGCGAAGGCCGCACCAGCCTGGAAGAGGTCTGGATATGCTCCAGCAAGAACGTTGGTCATCATCGCTCCGGAAGAGGTACCAGTCACAAAGACACGGTTGGGATTAACCTTGTAGTTGGAGATTGCATAGCGGATCATGGACGCGATAGCCAACGAGTCGCCACCACCATTATGAGTGAGGGTGGCGGTGGTGTGCACGTCCCAGCATCCTCCTGGATCGGGCGCATCGGGATAGATGACAATAAAACCGTATTTGTCTGCGAGGTTGGCATACTGGGTGCCAGTGAAGTAGGCCTGGGCTGTGCCCGTGCAGTAGTGTATGGCAACGATGAGATCAGGAGATGCCATGACAGTTGAAGGCCTGTAGACAAACATCTGCACGCCGGTCGGGTTTGAACCGAAGTTGCTGACCTGCTGCAGCTGACCTGCGGCGGCGGCGGCATTGCTAAGTACCACAAGTGCAGCAACCGTCAAGGCTGAGAGCATGCGAAGCATTTTTTGGTGGGAAAGTTAGTCGCAGTCTTCCTCGTTCCAGGCGGCTCTTATACAGCAAACTTGGTTGGATGATCTCCGCATTTTCCTCGATAAAATATCGAATCAATATCGAGTGATGGGTGGGAGGCCCGGGTCACCTTAGCGGATTTGTGTTGGGTGAACCTCGGCGAAAGAATTCTGAATAGACGAGACGCGGGGAATTTCGGGGGAATATGCAGACCTGAGAAGCTATATCAAAAATTTGAACGTCTTCAAAATCGATTTTTGGAGGATGGCGGCTGAAGCTCGTGACTTGACATGGGGAATGTTTGCCATCATCAAGTTTTCTACGCAGAGTAGCGCGTCCGTCGCGTTTGCGCCGTCTCCATCGATGGCAAACTCCACGCGCCCTTTGTTCTGTCAACAGAGAAGGCGCTCGTTTCATTGTAAAGGTCGTTCCTCTCTTTACTCCTCCACATGCACTGATTTTCTTCAACATGTTATTTCGAACAGTCCCAGCTGTCTTTTGCTGTCTTGTACTTCTGTCAATATTTTACTACTCTACCAGCATACCTCATCCTGAACAAAATGCGACAACCTTATGCGACGCCGCCCTTCGGAACACCACCTATCATCCTTCCACCACACGAAGGGATCCTGAAACATGGGATACGTCCCACTATCTCAAAGGTTCTCCAACGGACCGTTTTAAAGGTCAGACCATTCAATCTCCAAGTGGCTGAACCAAGCGGGTGCTCATGTAGCCTTAAGATAATATACGTCAAGACGTGTTTTACATCACGTCCTGGTCAAATGCTGGCTTCAGTATGTCTCTTGAACTTTCTCAACGCCCGTAACTGATTTATCCCAATGTAGCAAATCAGTTTATAAGCTACGTTAGTCGTTGGCATTCATGCACTTTTTCCTCAGTCCATTTCATGACCATTGTCCAGGCCAACATGATTTACCTCGGCATGATTTCAGATCGAATACCAATCGTTCCCCCATTCGCGCCGGATGACCACATATGTGAGTGTTGCATCAACTATCATCCCTTTCTCATTCCAGCCGTACAGCGCCGTCTGCAGGACCCCTCACTTTTGGAGAGATATTCAATCTAACGGATCTGCGAAGAAGTCTCCGCAAACCTGTCCTAGAATGGTCCGAGGTGAAAACATTGGCTCCCAGGTTATCCTTAGATGCGCCATCTTCCACTGAACAAGTCGGATGTTGGTCCACCCGCCCTGCTGACCAGAAGGATCCCATTCGCGCACAAACCTTACTCCATCATCTTGGTCTTGACGTGTCGTACACCCGATTACCTCCTCATATCCACCATGACCCAACATTAGCCGCCAATGCGCATGTGGCTTTGCTGCCTCTAGCAGAGAAGATATACCCCCGGAACCCCGTTAGCAATTCTGAAGACCAAATCATCATGGCTCCGTCGCCGAGTGGTGCTACACTACCCCCAGACCACCACGTGGCTTGTTTTGACCTCATGTACCTCGCTTCTGCTGGGACGCAGCCTTATGAGTGGAAAACCTCCTGGTCTCCTGCCTGGCGGTTCGTTGGCCAACATCTCAGGTTCACACATTCCGTTACCGATATTGCCAAGCAATATGTTCGTAAAGCGCTTCAGGTATCCACGGACGAGCTACCACCAGTAAGCTCTTTATTTTGGTTCCTTCTACACGGGCGGTTACTGACTTGACGTAGTTCATTACAGTGCATGCACGTCGAGGCGACTTCGCGCATCAGTGCTTTGATGTCCCTACCCAGTGTTTGGCACCGTTGTCGGCATATGTTCGACGGGTAAAAGAAATCCAAGGGTCTCTATTTGTGAAGGCGGGAATAAAGGTTACAGAAGTGCTTATTACATCAGGTCCGTCGATGTCTACCGACGATCATTCGTAAACATTGACAGTGCTTTACACAGACGAAAAAGACCCAAAATTCTGGCAAGAAGTCAAAGAGGAGGGCTGGAAGTATATCGACCATACTGCTGAACACACGTTAGATCGGCATGGGGAATGGTATTTGCCCATTATCGATATTGTCGCTCAGAGCCTTGGGGTAGGTTTCGTTGGGAGTATGGATTCCACCGTAAGCATTGTCAGCGCACGTAGGGTCGAGGATTGGAATAACGGCCTCACTCGGGTGGTTGGTTGGGGTGGAAGGGATTGACCGTCTTCAGCGCGATATTGTACATATATATACACCCTGTCTTTATATTGCGAGATTGGCACTAGACTTCTAGAGTATTGTACGTTCTATCTCTGATAATGTTATTTGTGCTTTTACCAGCGTCCATATTTTCAGAGACGGAAAGTGAACTTTACTAGCAGCGTTCAAGTGACGACAGAATCAATCATGCATCGCCATCACTGGAGGATCTGCATCTCGTAAGCGTACTACTTCAACAACGTTATGATGCCCTGTATTCTCGTCGCAATACTTATTTTACAAGAGCGATGTAGGCTGATACCAATAGGCCAACGAGACCGCGGACAGCAATGGCGAAAACGCCTTGTTTGTGCTTTATTTGTGCACTACAGAGCGGGTTTAGTTACGCGTAAGTAACTCTTCTCTATTAGTTACACCTGGCACGTTCTTTGCTCATTGTTCCGGTCTTCCCTTCTTTTGCGTTCTTCCGCTTCCCGTCCAAGGTGCTATTAAACACCATATCACGCCTTTCATTAGTCTATGGCCCGTCTCTTCAGTCATTCCGTTCAACTTGAAGAACACCGTACACGTTCATCGATGCCCTCCACACTCCCTTCATCCCTCCTTGCAGCATTACAACCCCGTAAATCAAGATATCGGTCGGCCTTCATTGCCCTCGCTATAATGATATGCATAAGCACCTACATCCTTGTTCGACAGTCATCACCGTCTCCGTCGCACACACTCCTTCACCAGGATATACCGGCCGCCGACCAGTTAGCTGTGGCACTTGAGAGTACGCATAACTCGCATGTGTCCGGCACAACTAGGAAACATAAAAAAATCTTCAACAGCGGAAAGCAAGTGACACTCGATCCTTCTCAGGAACTTGCCGCTATCTCTAGCTTTCTGGCGAGCCTTCCCCAGAACATCATACCACTCTCGGTCGATCCTTCTGTCACAATCGATCCTCAGCTTGTCCTAGACTTTGATACACGCAGCGCTCGCGCAGCCGAGGAAGTCCAGCACATGGTTGCTGACGTTTGGCTGAGGCACCCTGTGTTCCTCTACTCCAAGGTAAGTACTATCAGCAGCATTTATCCACCGTTCAGGTCCATTGTTAACTCAATATTATGTACATAGCTATACTCCCCGACGTCACGGGAAATCAAGGCAATACTCACAAAGATGGACCTCCGGCCAACACCAACCATCATTGACGTCGACATCCGCGATGATGCCGAGGTCCTTGAACCAATTATCCGACGCCTTACTTTGTCATCAGAGCTACCTGTTCTCCTTATTAGCGGCACACCTGTCGGCTCGATAGAGGAAATCCGCCTCCTAGAAAAAAGTGGCGAGTTGCGCAAGCTGGTCGCGACCTCGGGCACCGTCGTTGATGCCTCAAAGAAGAGGAAGCATAGGCACTAGAACTCCTCATAGCTTCTTCATTTCTGTGTACCTTCGACGCTTCCCATTCCATTGTCTAGTCGATGGATACTACTAGTATTTACCTAGATCAATTCATATCTCACGCCGCATAGCACTCACATTAGACATCATTTCCACTCTCTCTCTTCTTGGGAAAACATCACGACGTTCATGATATATACACTACCTACCGTACTCCTTACCACCATCAATAATCAAATAGTTATTTTTCTTGGGCCAGACTGCAGGCTGGCTGGTAAGCCTCTATTCTATTGCAACCTTCTGACCAACATTGATGAGGACTTGAAAAGTATGACAACTGAAGCTAATTCACAGAGGGCCATCGGTCAAAACGACACTTCTACCTCAATGCCGCCTTCCAGGGATACGAGGAGTCACCACACCGGATTCTCCTGTTGAGCTACGTATACATAAAATCACCATCAAGGGTTATGTTTAAGGTCCATGGCGGTATATAGTGAGCCGCAAGACGAGGCTCAAGTAAGTGTCGCATTTAATTTCATGGCCGCTGCGGGTTAATCTATCTATCATGGCACGTTTAGTTGCTGCCCCGCCACAAAGTATAAATAGGTTGTGAGGATAATAATAGAAGTACTGTGGTCTTTTCTTTTCAGGGACTTCGACAAGTTCGCAGGTCGATTCAACGGAATGAACGGTGACTTCCCAGCGTACTGAAGCATTGTATTCGCTTGTTCGCATTCTACTAACTTATCCGTGTCGTGCGGAGAAGCGTGGGTTCAATTCACAGGTCAGTTCTGCTTATGTATATCAGTATTTTCGGTGACAGAGTCTGACAGAGCAATGACAGAGTGTTAGGGATTGATTGTGGAACCAAAGTAATCACACAGGGTCAGGAACATCTTTAGTTGTTTTTTCAGGAGCTCACTGCACGCTAGAGCCGCCGATGGCTATTCTATGCTACTCCGAGTATTACGAACTATGCTATTCCTTGTGAGCTTCTGTAGAATGTCCAACCAGGCACTGGAACTAGGCCTTCCTCTGGAAATACCCGAAGGACCCTGTAAACTATACGGTCGCTACCGTAGATATGCCAAGCTTGTGCTTTAATGAAGAACGTGCCTCTGATCAGCTCTGATCTCGATCGTGGCACATATTTTCAGCTTGCTCGGTTCAACGTATTTGATGAGGTATCACGGGAACATTCTTGTGGATTCTCGCTGTGGATTAGGATTAGGATTAGGATAGTAACCCGCAGTGGTCCCGAAGTAAGTCGTACTCAGGCCTTCAAGCTTCAATGAGTCACAAAACAGGTTCAGTCGCTCTACACGCCCAAATCTGCATCGATTCTTCAAGCGAATCTAGGTTAATACATCGGGTGTTGAACGCTTGAATTAACGTAAACTTGTGGAGGGGACGATGATGCGATCTGAAGCTGTCGTCGTATTTTTAGAGGTTTTAAATGAATGGACTGCCCTTGTTACTTAGCAGTTCTACGACCAGGCACAGATTCCCACTATCAGTTAGCCCGTCAATTATTCTATGCCCAAAGAGGACTTAGTTCCTAAAACTCTATTCGCAAAGCAGCCATAATCCGATGGCATGTCATAAGTGGGCAACCCCATCAGTATTGTATTCCACCGTCTTCTAGATAAAGGTTCTCTGTTCCTTCCTGCCAGACCGATCACCCTGTTTCCATTACCAACGCCCACTCGCCTCGCACGACATGCAACGCGCAACTTGCACTGGTATCCGTATCAGGTCGCCGGCTGATGCTCGTGTGATCTTCCATGCAGTGCTTCTCGGCATACTTCCCATGGTCACTCGCCGTTTAGACAACGAAGAGAGGGGGTTGATCTCTCCTGGTTCTGTGTATGTCTGGGAAGAAAGGGGCCCAAACGCAGAGCTAACTGGGGTGAGCGTTTCCACTGCATTTACTCATGTCTATACTTAGTTTGGTCTCTGATAGGTCGGTATTGAGCGATGGACCGATGGTTGGTATTAGTTATTCAAATACCATCGAAGTTCTGATGGTGGTTCCCTCACAGGTATCCGGTGGGGTCCGTCGAGAGTCCGAGAGGTATGTATCAGTGGCGGCCTGCCTTCAATATCATCATTTGCTCACGGTACCGCCACAGGGTTTCTTATTCTACCACGAAAAGAAAGATCTCTACTCCCAGCATCTTTATTCAGACAGCGCCTTCAGTTCCGGTGCTTCGTTAGTTAACCCATCTGCACTTACGAGAAGCCAGGATCTGACGAGTCAGCTGCAGGACATCTATGAACGCCATACACAACCGCTCGATCCTGGTTAAACAAACATATACAGTGTACGTCGATACACCCGTCGGTCAACGCAAGTGGCACCTGAGTACGTTCATTTGTAGTGGTCGCAACCAGGCACTGACGGACACTGTGTATCTTGACAGTCGCATACTTCACAGAAGAATCGATTGAACGTCTGCGCTCAATTGACGACTTTCCCCATCTCGCTGACATGTCGGTCCCTAGCGGGAAGTACAAAAGTGCTCGGTCCGCCAAAGGCAGGCCAGATCATATTTTCAACACCGCCGAAGCTAATTCCCCCGAGTTCCCTCGACTCGAGTACATTTGGTACACTCCAATATCATCATCCCGCACCCAATTGGACGCCACTACTAGTAGCCATTCAGCGAGGCGGATAGAACTCCCCTCGCAATCCTGTTACCGAACTCCGAGCCAGTCCGGATCCGTCTCTTCAGACGAATCTCCTCCTGACAGCCTTGCGCCGCTGGAATACCTGCAGAACATGGCTCCACCGCGTCGACACCCCATCGACGAGAGGACTCTGAAATTATTCCCCTCGTCAAGGCTGTTGTAATTTATACCTATGCTATACTTATCTATCTATCTGTATTTCATAGGCTAATTTTTCATATACGGACCTTCCGGCACAGGGGTTCCTTACAATTTCGAAAGCATCTCATTAGACATGGACAACTGTCCAAAGTCCAAGCTTGATCGAGGGGAGCAACGAATATCGACATTCTTTTCGAAACGGGACAGAGTCATGGTAGTTTCGTTACTTGTCTTTGCTAGCGCAACCTTACGCTCCCTAATTGAATTAGACTCGCCCAGTTCCAAGACTCGACTGTAGTTTGGCTAAATTGCCGCTAACCCACATATGAAATCAACGATGCTGTCACTTGCCTAGCGAACGCCGTAACATGCCGACATCGCGCTTTGGGCTTGAAGCTAGTAAGTGTCAGGCTGTGTTAGGATTCAGGAAAAATCCTTTTGACTAACACAAGACTCGGACGGGAGTTTACATCATTTGCGGGAGATACAGCGCATCCAAACAACCAGACAATCACGACATGGATCAGCTAGAACGTAAAGAGTTGTCGGCTAGCCTCAATTTGACTCAAAGCGTCCATCAACTCTTACAGTCCATCAAGGGCTAGAGAGCAATAACAGTCGTTGAGTAATGGGCGGCCGGCGAGCAGGTCCGAGTGTTGCATGTGCAGCCCAATTGTCTGGACACCTAGAAACCTATGGTCACTGAGGGTCACTGTCGCGGATCAGGGAATAACCCTTAAAGAAGAGATGAACACAAGGATTGTCCACAGATACCGGGGAATGGAAGGGTCCGTGACATTATGGAATGGAGCTAATCCTTCTTTACATGAACAGCCGTAGCCAATAAGGTACTCGGTAACTCGTTGTCGCCTACACTGGAAAGCAGGGAGATCGAGCCGAAGACAAGGAGTATCATAACAATCGCCGTGCCAGTCAAAAGGACGAACGGGCTGGAAGAGCGTGGGTGTGAGTAGTGTACAAAAAGTAGTAGAAAAAACTGACCCGCTGATGTCTTTTTTCTCACAACTTTGCCCAACCCATGTATCGGTCTTCACGCTGGATCCCTCTCCTGTCTTGGTGACACCGCAGGTGCAAACGAAGCACGTTCGGCCAGCCTTAGTTGCCTCGAGACACTTACCCCGCCCCGAGCACGAGTTCGTCTCACTTGTGCAAGATTCGAGAGATGTGAAGCAAGTTGACACGGAGCCGATAGGTTCCTGTGGGGGCGGATGATTGGGTGGAAAGGGGGACTGCGACGCTTGGGGCTGGCGCTTGTCGAGCAAGGGAGCGGAGGTCGAGAATGTAAGAAGCGCTACGTGCAAGGTGTTTGGGTTCTCGTATGCACTGGCAAGGAAGTGACGGATTTCATCTGCAGCCTTGGTATATTCGTTGCTTGTGGAGCCATAAGTTTGGCGCAGGTCGGAGAGCCTGGTCAACTCGAGGGCTGCAAATGAAGGTGTCTCCGCAGTCTCGAAGAAGGTCGCGAGGGAGTCTACGTCTTTGAGTTGACGAGACAGCCCACCATCGTAAATTGAGGCGTAATTGTGGGGAGCGCGATGCAAATAGGTAGAGACTACGGAAGAAAGAGAGTCGACAGAGATAGAGGAGGGTGTAGACAACTTGAAGGAAGGCTGAATTGAAGGTGGTAAGACGGCTAGGTATGAGATGAGTAGGGTATTCAGCTGAAGAGTAGGGAGGCGGCTGACCTTTCGCATCTTCCTGATGCATTGTAATAAGAAGTGCATTATTTGGACCGTTTCCTACAAAAGTTTCTTGGTTATACTGGGGACTGGACGGATCGCGAAGAGGCTCGAATGCTTCGAGACCAAGGTGGCGCGAGAGAGCGCCACTTGCATGCTGGGGCGACAAGACTGAACGGAGGAAGGTTGGTTGTGAATTTAGGTAGACATCTATGGCGCGAGACTGGGCGAACAGAAGAACAGCGAACAACAGTGCACGCATGATGTTGGGGAGGAGGAGTATTTGTTCGTATTTGGCCCTTATTAATTATCAGTAGTGGCCCTGTATTTGACTTAAATGACCACCATGCACGCTGCCACTCTTCTTCTTCACTACTGCACACCATTTCAGTGGTAGATACCTGTCTTCCGCTATCATCTTTTTCTTTCGCCTTACTGTGCTCCCTGTAGCTCTCTTTCAAGTAATACCCTCTCCCCACAAACCCGACCACCCAAGGACCTTCCGCAAGAAGTATGGCTCGAAATCTTCCAGTTCGCGACACACGTTCATCAGCACGCTACCATCGCACCATTGGATCCTTTTACCCAAAAGCGCGTCTCCAATAACGTCATGGGCCCAAACACCCCGTCCCTTTCGACGCGTACCAAACTCTCCCTTGTCCTTGTTTGTCGCTCCTGGCGGAACCTCGCCGTTCAAATGCTATACGATTATCTAGTTATTCGGAGTCCCGCCCGCGCCAATGCAATCTTTTCTGTTCTCCAACGCAGTTGTCAAGGCCCCGATGGAAAGGGCGGTGGTTATGGACAGTGGACCCGCCACATCGAGATCTACACCCACGCCCGTGGTACAGAAAATCTATCATTCTTACAGACCGTCTTTCGTATCTTTCAAGCTTGTCCAAACCTTCGTATGCTGAGCGGAACTTGGAACCACCCCTTGCCAATCGAGTTTCTAGATGCCATTTCAAAACTCTATGGCCCCTCGCTTCAAGGAATTTACTGGAACGACCGATCCTCTGTAATTCTTGAGAAGATGGCCACCGTTGCGACCCCTGAATTCCTCGGGTCCTTTAAATCCTTGCGTGTATTGGATCTTCGCAGTTATTGGGGTGCGAGCGTTCCGAAATCCTCTTTCATCACACTTCCCAGAGTTCAAGACCTCGTCATCTCAAACACACAACGGAGCCTGGCTATTGCGACAACTCTCAACCTCCCCGCGTTGCGAAACCTTACACTAAAGGCCTGTTCGGAAAGTGCGCCTACCGAACATTTCGTGGCATTCCTCACGGCCCATGGCGCGTCTTTAGTCAGCGTGGACCTTCCTTCTCCTTCCGCTGACTCTGATCCAGAACCGGATACCTCGTTAATCCGGAGGACTGCATGCCACGTCAAGCCAGAAATCTTTCTCCAAAACAATCTCTGCCCTAATCTTGTGACCCTCACCTTCCCCATCACGTCCCCGCCCCTTAGTCCCGATATCAATCACCCCCTCCACCGTATCGGTCTCCGCGGCGTACGCGCCGAGAGTTTGTATCCTGACAAGGCCACGAACACCAGGACGCATCTTATGTCGTTCACACCGGATCGGTATCCTAAACTCGAGGTCATCAGGACCGTGGGTTACTTGGTCGATGCGGATACAGATTCCTTAATCAAGGATATTTTCATCTGGTGGACGGAGAAATTCGAGAAGCAGGGTGTTGACTTTTTGGATGGTGAGGGTGTGTTGTGGGAGTATATAGATTCCCCTCCAGCTTCAGCGGAATAGGTGTGAAGGTAGCGAAGCCCTTTCTTGCATTCTACGACTCTCGTCGTTGATATTATGAGGCGGGGAGATATGCGGTATGTCGCTTCACGTCAGTCTAACAGCTACGACTCTAATAGGTCTCTGGTGCCAGGCATATCTAGTCGGGAGTTTTCGAGCCGTCCAGTAGTCAGATCTCGGCAGTACCCAGCGTCAGTCTCTTGGAAGCTTTTGCTAGAATTCGGGGAAGAGAAATACGATATCAGTGTTTTTAATTATTGTGAATTATCAGTTATAACTGCGTTGTATAACGGAAATATTGCGCCCAGCACCACGTTCGCCAGTACCATTCCGATTACTGGTAATTTTATATGGCAGATAGATTTCTTGTTTAGGCCCGCATTCAGGGACCAAAGTTCTCATGAAGGGTTCAGCAGGCGGTTCGCCATTTCAAATCCAAGGAAAGTAGCACCGTTCGCAAACGGTGATCTAGCCTAAAATCAGTGCTCGGGTCCGATATTGGTTATGACACATACCGGATGAGGGTTGGCCCAAGCCCTCGAGTGAAGGCGCCGATACCCTCCATACGCCAAACTTTACGAACACAATCTAAGGTAGAGGTATATTTTTGGCCAGTCGAGGGAGAGAAGCCATCAGTCTGCATCCTGGACTTGATCACGTCTATGGGGTATATAACTGCCCAGAGCTAAAACGGATATTAGAAATATACACATCCCTTTGCAACGGTGTGCTTACTGCGTAACCTGCTGTGGCTCCATACAACACAGCATTCAATGGATTGATCTGGTCCCTGCGAATTCCTTTCTTCGCTATTTCCCATTGCACTAATTTCTCGTATGTCAAAAAATAGACACCGTAACCAGTGGCTTCTCGAAGTAAGGTGACTGTCTGGCCCTTATAGATACCTGAAATGCCATGCGAGGAGGATATTTTCTTAATGGCATCCCAGGGTCCAGCATATGTGGGATTCGTGTTCGACTGTGTTTGCAATCCTGCCACCTGTAGTTAGTTTTACGGGAAAACCTTGAGAGTTTTTTTAGGCTCACGAATACGGATATGTTCCACTGGTCCCGAGACAACACCGTTGGCTAACCCCGCAAACACACCGGCTGTGAAGAGTTGGCCGCCAGTGAGAACGTTCCCATTCACACCACCGCTTCCGTTTAGCCTGTTCTGGTTGGCGAAATACCGTTTCGTCCATTCAAGTGCGCCGAACTGGATCGAGACACAGACACCAATTCCTAGTAACGGCGTTAATGTCCCCTGAGGGTGATTCAGTAGATCCGATTTATGAACAGAGGGATAAATTACCTTGTAGAACGCCAGAGGTCCTTCGTTTTTCAGGATACCGCCAGCACAGTCCATCATGCCCTTGTATGTGCCCTTGGAGGCAGTTTGCATCCGCTAAAATTATTGCGCAAGTTGGTCTTATTTTTATATGTTAATGGCCGTCAAACATACCACTTTGACAATATCGAAAGGTTGCCCCACGAGAACCTGGATGTTCAATTAGATGAGTCATTCTTTTCAATGAAAGAGAGAGGACGAACCTGAGCAACCCCCCCGGCGGTCCCAGCCGTCAGATCTTTCACTGTCTTGGACATCAGCCACCAAATGTGGAATCGGCAAAGGGGAAACTACAGCTTCTGACGGTGCATCGCTATATGAAGTGCGAAAATATGAATAGCCAAACTTGTGCAAATGCCGCGGGGCGTTCCCGAAAAGGACCATACGGGTGTCCCGGTCCCGTACTACGGGAAGAACAGGTTGTGGCAGTGCCGCCAATTTTTGCTCTGGTCATATTGCGATTGACTTATGGCCCAGTCCTTGGATCTTCTCAACCAAACCAACGAAGAAGAAGTGGAGGAGTGGGACGAAGAGGAATATGAGGACGAAGGGTCCGACGACGATGACATCGATGCGGAGGCTGAAGAAATAGCCCGACGCTTAGGCGAAGAATTATGGGCAGACATTAGCAAAGCAGCTGTTGACCAACTCACCAGTGTTGCACCTGCGCCTTCAGCACCCACCGCTGTCCGCGTTGTACAACCAGAAGCCACATTAGCCATATCCAACCCGACCCCGTCACGGAAGGGCGAAGCTGCGATCATTACTATGAAAGCAATCCTTGCTGTTGTCGAGAATGACCCTCCTGCTCGGTCTGCTCTTGCATCTGCAATTATACCCAATTCCAACGGTGACAATGTGTTGGAGACCCTAAAACGACTTGTTGCGTCGCGGACCGTTTCCAAGGCCATCGCGGCGGTCTTGAGTCCTGTTCTTGTGTCTCTGGCCAGGTCCGATATTCTTTTTGGCAATTTGCGCCACTCCAATGCCTCTTCAATTCAACTTGACAAAGGCAAGCGAAAACGCGAGGAAGTGGATGACGGCCTTAACCCACACGATCCTCGGGCATTCAAGCGCCTCTACGTCCCAGAATCTGACCTGCAGACTCAGGTCCACGAAGCGGTGCGCGTGATCACTCAGGCCTTGGGATCCTCACCTGCCCAGCCTCTTGATCCATCTCTGGTCTCCTCCATCCGATTACAGCTGCATCAGGTTTTCCTCTTCGCTGTGACATCGTCCACAGGGGGCGGGCGCGACATGCACGCTCTACAAGAAATTAGTGGCCTAATACAAGTCATTGGTGTTCTCAGTGGTATTCAGATTGGACAGCCTCCGGATTCCCACTCCCAACCTATTACCTTCCCTCCAAACCCTACGTATCCCTGGCTTCTTACCCACCCCCCTGCATATCCAACGGATATCGGAACAGCTGTCTATCCTTGCCTCGTTGCCGGCTGCAAGAAGACGTTTTCGCGCTTATATAGTCTCCGTGCACACCAACGTGTCCATGCCATTCACCGTCCTTTCCGCTGTAATACCTGCCCCGCCTCTTTTGCACGGAATCACGATCTCAAACGGCATATCAAGTTACATGACAGGAAGGCATGGAAATGTGGCGGTTGTCTCAAAGTCTTTTCTCGACGGGATGCCATCAAACGACATAAAACTGGTAGCAAAATTCGAGGACCCCGAAGCGAAGCCTGCGTAACCGCTGAAGTCGGTGAAGTGGAACTCGACGAGGTAGAAGGAGAAGACTCGACGAGAGAGGAACGAAGAGCAAAGTTGTGGAGCGGCATCGCCACCACTCAGGCAGATGCAGCCGCTGCACAACCACCGCCACTCAATGGGTATCACGAACCTTCTCATATAGAAGAAGGGGAGATCCAACGAGGCACCGTATCTGCGATACAGTCATCGGTTTTGGGTTTGCATGGAATTCTACAAGCTCATGTCGGGGGTGCCTTGGGAACACCTGTCGGACAGCCCATCCCGCCTATGGACCCTGCAGCTGGGCAGGCCACCCTCGCAAGCGTCATCGCCCGCGCACAGCTCCAAAATATGCCACCTAAGTCGGCGATGCCGGAGCCGGAGATTGCTGGGGTTGAGCTTCCTAACGCAGCTGCTGACCAGAGCGTGGACCCTGGATCTAACAATCAGGCTCCCGATGTAAGTATGACTACCACCGGTCAAAGCGAGCAGCCGTTGACATCAATTCCGTCATTATCCATGTATGGTCTTTCGGACGAGCAAACAAAAATGCTCGAGGAAGCCATTTCTAGTGCAGCACTTGCTGCCCAGGTACAGGCCGAAGCGGAAGCTGCGCTGGAGGAGGAAGAAGAAGATGAGGATGATTATGAAGATGGCTACGATGACAGCGAAGGTCATCTCGACGTAGAGCAATCGTCCTAGACGTGCAGATTATGTTCAACTTACAACATGTGCGTGGATCCAGTCCATCTCTAATTATTACAACAATTTTGAGAGCTAATAAATACATCACCAGGGCCGGGGATCACGCCTCATCTCTTTTTCTCCGCCATGCAATGCGGCAATGGAGGCGTTTATACCTTAGGCATGCATTGGACAACGGTGGCTAAAGCCTGCGTGGGCGTGGATGTGACTCTATCATTTTGCCAAGGCTCGAGTGGATCTCATGCTGCTCACCCTTCAGTATAGGCTACATTTTTGGTTTTGGGTCGTGCCATGGACGCACTGCGTATCGCATCCGGACATTGTCGTCGATTCGCCTCCATGTTTCCTGGCTCTCCGCTGATTCACGTCTCCAGGCATCAGCGATCGCCTGCGCGGGAGACGGGACAGGACTTGGCGGTTGTGACGAAGGCGGCTTCCAGGCCCTACGCGGTGGCGGTGAATTGGAACTCATCTGTATAGAGATTGGATCGTACGTGTTTAGAAACAGGGAAATTTTTCAAGTAAATTGAGCGTACAGGGGTCGTGAGGGTTTCGTGGATGATGGCGGATATTTAGTATGTCCATTTTTATACTGACCTGTCGAGGAAGGGGCGAGGCCAGACACATATGCGTGGATGCTCGAACAGACAGGTAATTCTATGGGTCAATCACCCACCCCCAGAGGACATGGAACAAAGGGAGACCTAGATCAGGAAGGTTGAAAGGGCGTGTTCTCAAGACCGGAAGATGCCGTTTCAGGATGCAGAGAGAAACGAGACGATCAACTTGCGAAAGTTCCAGCCGCACAACCCAGAAGGATGCGAACTTTTCGAGCTGAAAAAGGCGAAGAGGTCTGTAAACACTGGATAAGAAAAGCTGGTTTTTCGACGTCAGCCTCAACCAGGAAGACCTAGGCCAGCCCAAAAACGAGGAAAACGCGTTTCCCAACTTCCTCACGGCCGTTGCATGTTCCTGTCGGTTTTAGTATATCACGCACAAACCACGCAAGACGGAAATGCGATGATGACAGATAGCATGATTGCTGCGCATGCCAAACGCCTGGCGTTGAATTTGACAGACAGTAGTAAGCGCTGGTAACTTAGCAAGTTTAAGTTGGACTTGGTTGATCAGAGCTCTACTCCGGCTGGGATCTGCGCTGGCAATTTTATTCCTCGCAAGGCTGCATGATAATGTTGGAGTAACGTCCTCGGCTTCAGATCTGCCTCATACACAGCGTCACTGGACCCGTATTGAAACGGCTCCGAGCTCTGTGCCCAATCCTCGGTTAGTGCCGCGTTGACCATGACCAAAAATCTTGATACACAAGAGGAATAGTTTATTCCGAGTATTAAATAGAAATCCAGCCATAGAGATAATATAACCCGAATACCATAACCTTTGTGGGTGAGAAAACATGTATGGCTGATGATGCTAAGGGCTGAGCGGGGGCCTTCACGGTTCGTGGTGCGCCATTGATCGTCCCATTCACTGGTTAACAAGGATTTATCAGAATCTAGGTCATGGAATAACAAACTTACATATCGCGTTTACCAAGAGATTGTTGAAATCACCAGCGGCCTCCCACACAGCAAAGCCTTTGAGGCCGTTTGTCTTGATAAAGTCGCCTTTGGCAGCAAATGACTGTGCACTATCGTATGTGACCATAATCTCGGAGTTTTGATCGTAGACATAGGGCTTGAATAATTGCAACGTGAGGGTCATGAACCGAACACAGAATATGTTACCTACAGTCTCGCTGCATTCGTCATAGCGATAGGAAATTCCCTGTTTCGTCGACCCATCCACGTTCAAAAAACCACCGTCCACGAGGCTCCAAAAAGCGTACGACCCTCCCGGAGCTTGGTAGATTCCACAAACATCCAAACTACCCACACCATTCCACCGATCACCGGTCGGCCTGTTGTTGGTGTCATACGGTGGGTAAGATACAAGGGTTGCATTGGAGTTGTCCAAGAAGGCCACGTTTCTGGGAACAAAATACGAACGGCCATACATCGGGGCTCCGAGCACAATGTGATCTTTAGGCATGCCAGCATTTATCCACGCCGTCACAGCCGACTGGGCAGATCCGTGTTGGCTTCCCGAAGGTGCACAACTGTCATCCAATGGAGAATTAGGACCTGCACCCGTTGATGGAGTCGATTTGATGTCGTAGTTCATGATGACAATGTAGTCTACGACCTCGCCGAACTTCGAGATTTCCGCGAAGGGAGTGCCAGATGGACCGGGGAATGGTTTGATATCCGCGGCGACGGAAAGTATTATTCCAGAGCCGAGAATTTGACGAAGTTCCTGGAGAAAAGAAAGGAAATTGGCAGTATCATCCGAGTTCACGACATTACACCCAATTCCTTGGATTCCTGGGTATTCCCAACTGCATCATTCAGACAAGAACATCGAAGGAAAGACGAAAGACGTACTCGAAGTCGATGCCATCCAACTTATACTTTTTTACCAACCCTGTAATAGACATCACGAATGCAGTCCGGTTTTGAGCAGAACCAACATTGGCCGAAAACCATCTCGATCCAGTCCATCCACCGATCGACAGGCTTGCTTTCACATTCTACCAGTCATAAGTATCAATTTCAGAGGCATCTGGGAGGTGGTGTCGAACGTACGTGCTGGTGTGCAGTGGCAACAAATTGAGGCAAAAGGACCTGATCAGAGTCTACAACAGAAATTACATTAGGGTTTGAAGTGGTTAATCTGTGCAAGAATTGAGCGAGGGTCTGAAAGAAGGTTTTGATAGGTACTCACGCAAACGCATAAGTCATTATAGTGTATTTGGACCAGCTAACCTCTGATAAAGGTTGGTCGGTAACATGCCAGCCAGCGTACCATGCGGCGGAGACCAGGGAGCCACTGAGAGACGAGGCGTTTGAGGTAGCTCTAGATTCCAGGCGACTTAGCAAGTCGAAGCCAGCGACGAATGCCGAGGCCGGCAACAAGAAAAGCCAAAGGTATGGAAATACCATAAACACAGAAAATGACAAGTAACGAGCGTGTGTGTATCAGGCCTTCAGGGTTGGAGTGTTTTTGGAGTCGAAGCAAATCGACTCGCATTAAGCGGTGTAATGCTGCAAGGCTGCCACTTACAAATTCTGGCTGTCCGAATCATTCGTTACCAAGCTTAAGTCCGTCCTGACCACTTCCATCCTGTAGCTTTACTATATGCATTCACTGTTGTACATAAGTATGAAACAAGTATCCAAAGCTAAGAACTCATACAAATCGATGGACGCCCGTATATGTAATCAAATTATCTTGGACAGGACGGGGCAAATCGTGAAGTCGCCCTAACTCGCCGGATCTCTACTACGCGCAATCTGTACGTTGGCTTGCATAGTAGAAGCGGCTGCTGGCCGGTCATGCAGCAGTGCTATGCATGTTTCTCGTGGTTCGTATTTATGATTATGGGGGTTAACTCTCTCGCCGACATCCTCCAGGGAGAAGGAAACGGAACTTTTCCGCGTTATCGATCAAGAACCGTGGTAGGCCAACTGCAGATGTCAATCTAGGATATCCTGTTAGCATGATAGCATGTAGTCTCTTGGGTCGATCTCACGGGTCTAGACTCATCTGCGACAGGAAGTCTTTATACTGTGAAGGTTCATTAATCCAAGAGACTTCTTCAGATAGATTCAACGGACACGTACGCTGTATGCTTCTGGTAACATCCCAAAAATGTCTTTACCTCGACAAATAGTTTCTTGTATTCTCCGTGGGTCGAGAAGCTTCATATTTCCGCCGATGCGATCTGAGTGCGAAAATCCCTTCATCTTGACTATATATTCCGGAATAGTTCTGAAACAGTAACTGCAGTGCCAGCCTGCATCTGCTAGTATGCGGTTCCCACTCTTCGAATGTCGATAATAAACATTGGGGCGCCAGAGGTGAACACTGGCGCGCCAGCTCGACATATCCAGCTGCCATTCGAAGCTGGATCGATGAAGCTCTTGTCAGAAGAAGTATCGAGCTGCGGGGCAGAGCTCACCTGTATAGAAAATTGCGCAGCTGGAGATGAAGGGATTCACCAAAATCACACGCTCTGAGAAGTTCGATTGTATGCTTTGAGGGAATCTCGTCGATGTCTGACATTATGATAAGGCTCGGAGTGCCCGAGGGGAGCGCATGTATATGGTTGCGAAGCAGAGAGGTCATAGTGTCACGCGTGGCTCTTTCGACGTCCCAAGCAGACTGTCCTGGTCGGAGCGGATACCCAGGCAAACTAACTTCTTCTTCAGTACCTGAAGATGCCGTGACACAAAAATGAAGATACGCTTACAGGTTGTAGACTATCTTCTTGTCAAATTTGGAGAATCTTTCCCGGTTATTGGCAAAGTACGTCTCCTTCGGCAATCCGGTGAATGTTGCATTAGATTCGATGATGAAAAAATTGTCAACAACGGAGTCCAGCTCGTTCATCCGAATCTCTAGCAGGTCAAGTTCGCTGCTCATGAGAACGGCGTCCATGATTTTAATATTATCCTTCCCTTCACGTTCCTTCCAACCGTGTAGCTGGCAAGCATGCGAGTCCATGCGCATTCCTTCTGCATAGTAATGAGGGATAACTTCCTTTGGACCGTCAGCAGCGTCCCATAATGGCCTTGTCGCGTAAGATAGAATGTTCTTGAGCTGATATTGGTTCGAGATTATGAGGTGGAGCAGACCAATAGTAACCAAGAACACAGGTATGAGGATGACTCTAAACTTCAGAGGCCGTCGCAAAAGGGATGCCATGGCGGCGGGTATTAGTTGCTAGATGTCGCGCAGCAACACTAGCAGAGCACAGCTGGTAGAAAAGTTGCAAGGAGCAAGATGCCTTAAATACCTCATTTGAACTTTGATCCATGATGGCGCTTCAAAGAGATGAAACGTTGTGACCAAGTCACAAGTTTATTTACCGTAAATAGATAGCCTAAATATTGCGCAGTATCAACGCAGTATGAAGCATTCATCATACAGGTCTTTTACAAGTACTAACAATGGACGGGGAGATGTGGTCTGAGATGAAGGTGTGGACGCCTCTCGGCTTTGGAGCAGGGATCATGAGAAAAGGGACCTAGGAGATCGCAACACAGAAGTAAAGTAGTTAGCAACGAGGATGAAACTTGAAGAAAGAGGGAAAAAAATATTAATACGCACGCACCCCAATGTGCATGAACTTGTTGATGTCTTCCTCTCGAGATACGGAAGCTTCAAACGTTGGAGAATCTTCTGGTGTATTCAGGCCGGTCTTTGGCACTGCCCTCATGCGTGGCTTATCAGTATTCGGAGACGGTGCAGCACTCGCGGGGTTGTCGAGCCCATAATCCTGGAGGAGCCTCCTGGCCGCTTCTGGTCCCAGGGTGAATAAAGACTTCAGATCTCGTGGAAACAGCGGCGAAGGCGTTGGGGGGACAAGTTCGAAAACCTGATTACTGCCAGGAGGAACCATCAAGGCGGGCGCGGTATATACCAGAGGCGTCGGTGCTGGAACCCCCGGAAAGGCCGTCCTTGGGCTTGCAAATGTCGAATTATTGGCAGTGAATGGTCGTTTTAATACGTATGCTGGTGATTGCAAGGCGCTCGGGAGCGGACGTAGAAGTGGACGCAAAGGCTCAGTCGCCATGGATGGCGAGCGCAAGCTTGCGTTATGACGACGCGCTTCGCTACAGATACTATATGAGTAAAGACGGCGGAAAATGAGGACGGTGGACCCACGAGTTGTAAAGGTTAGTTTGAACTGCGAGGATCTCTTTCTGGTGTACTTGGACTTGATGGCGTAATTTTTCAGGGATCTGGCCAATCAACTTGCGAGGAGAGACTAGTCGGTGAATATACCGGCATGAAGGTTTTGGCTTACCTCTTTTTGAACACGTCGCTGCACATTCTCTGTGATGGTTTCCTATATCACACCATAGATCTGCAACCTAAGATGCTCTATCAAGGTTTCCTTGATAGCGTCCTCCAGTAGATGTCGAATCTCATGTATCGACTTCTCGTGTTTTTCTATCTGGTCCTCGAGCTTCGCACGGACATTGTTGATCTACGCATTACGTCGTCAGCAAGGATCAGTACTGCCTGTTGACACGTGCCTGTTGGTCTGCCTTCATTGCTGGCGCAAGGTGGGCCATTTTCTTCGTTTGAGCCCCAAGCGTATCGAAAGTTACATGTAATGTCGAGACCGTCCTTTTAAGCGTCGCAAATAGTTCCGCAATAGCTACGATGTCCGTGGGTCCTGTGCTTCCGGTCATGTCGGTTTCCAGAGATGGTGTCGAGGGTATTGATGACGGAGAGGCAGATGTGGGTGGCGTAATCTGGGTAGTGGATTTTGTACAGCTCGAACATCGTTATCACAGGGCAAGAAGGAAGCCTTGCATGTGTTGTTTGGTGTCGATGGGATGATGATGCATGGTAACTTCGGTCGCTCTCTTGAAGAAGGCCAGGAATTAGAAGGTCGCGGGGTAACCAAGGTCTGCATCGAGAAACTAGACTGCCTCGTATGGTCTAGAAATTGAATTCGACTTGCCGCAGTCAGTTATGTTTCCCCGAGCTTTATCGCTTTAAGAATATAGCACGCTTGAGCGGCATGCATCGGGGCATGTACGTGCGCGACGAGGAGTTTGTAGCAACATGCAGCCGCTGCGTGTCTAGGCGATCTTGGCACCTATACATAGTATATGTGCATTTTTACAGGGAAGACGTCAAGCATGTCAAAGCAGGTTGAAGCCACTCTTGACTTTCCGCCCTGAACCTTAATCCTTAATCGGGAATGCCGGAAATGCCGAGAAACCAAAGCAACGGTTCCATTACCCAAGGTTGCGAATTCGGAAGGCGCTCCTCCTCCTCATTCCCTCCGTCCAACTCCATTGCCCGACGCCTTTTCGCGTAATATTCGCCCGCCACCTTCGTCTTTGTATAGATTATATCTTCTTCTTGTCTCACCTTCGTTTCGGCCATTTCTGGTGTAAAAGGCCGTGCTCCAATTCGGACTTCCTACTGCGCTTCGAAGGCTGCTGCTCGCTCCCATTTTAACTCGCCGTATAAGCCAAAGCCGCCACCCGAGTCAACTAGGCGAGGTCACCTATATGGTAATTATTGGGTAGTGTGACCTCATCGGCGTGAATTACCGCTGGAAAGGCACCAAGGATGGATCCCAGTGAAAATCGGCTCGGGGTATTTCGGGGTATTCCCAAGGAGATATGGTATATGGTTCACTTTTCGTGTCACTTCGAGTAAATCTAGAATATGTGGCTGAAATTTTCGTGGTAGATCGGGTATCAGCTAGTTATATTCATAAAAATGAAACATTTTAAGATTTTATTAGGTCCGGTTTTGACTGGGGATGGATTCGCGTGAAGGGTCTGGTTCGAAGAGCCCGCAGGCGACCCGTAGCTTAACTTTTTGAGCGGGATGTGAAAGGCGAGGCGTAGTTTAGATAGCGGTCTTGAAGCAGGACGTGAACGGGGCCGCAGTACTGCCTCAATAGCGGCAGAAGGTTGCTTAGGATGAGCGCACGCGCCCAGCGCAAGGCTTCCGGTTTGTTGGTTATGGTGCGTTATATTTTGTATTCTTGTATCACTGCTCTAACGTGCATCTCTACTTCCATTATCGCCTGAAGCACCACATTTTCTTGGTACGCGGCTCTTCTGACCGCTTCACCCGCCTTTCCCTTCCGAGTCTCCGCCCTCGGCCCTTGCTCGGCCCCTCCCCTCGAATTCTCGTCTGGAACTAGGAAAACAGCGACGACGACAATTATCTAGGCTTCGGAAGGTCTATGGGTTGGTTGAGCGAAGCGATGGCTTGCCTTTACAGCAAGGAAGTCTGCCGGCTTTAGTGTGGGGTCGTTATACAGGTAATATATGTACTAGATATCAATGTATTGTTCTGAATGACTGCTTATCCATAATCCAATTGTTTATTCCACCCCCTTGACCTACCCTAAGTCTCTTTCCATGCAAACGAACATGTTCGAACTTTGATGAGAAGGCGCCTCTCCCGCATTTGGGTGAACCGTTGTTTCGGTTTCTCGGCATTTCCGGCATTCCCGATTAAGGATTAAAGTTCAGGGCGGAAACTGGCCAACTGGTTGAAGCTCGTTTTTGGCGATTATGGTTTTGGTCAAGACGTTAATACACAGCATTGGATCAGCGTCAAGTTCCAGTTGAGCTTTAACTTGCAGATTCTGCCGTACTGTGCAAGCCTGTCATGCAGTAAAAGTCTAGGGATCTAGATAGTTCATAGTCGTAAGTCATTATGTCTAGAGTTGACTCAGGTCGTCGTTGGGAGATTGGATAGCGCCAATAGCTCGAACGAATTGGTTGGATTTTCGGTAATATCGGAGAATATCTGTGTCGTAAATTGAATGTCGGTGTTCGTACGGTGCACATCACTTGAATGACGTTCAGGAGGGCTGAGACGATTGAGGTTCAGGAGGATGCGATAGCCCTGTTTATATTTTCGATTTCAGCGATTTCAACGCTATAGAGGGCTACTGACCGAAAACGAGAATGCCGTAATCAGCCACCTGCGCAAAGCAAGGATAAGCGTAAGTCGCATATTCAATTCGTTCCCCATACCCGTACAAAACACCAGCCAATGCATGGTTTTCCAGCCCATATAGAGACGCCTGTCCTACGTAAACGGCTTACATTGGTGTCAGGTGGATTGTCTCAACAAGAAGGGAGAGAAATACCCATGAGCAAGATAAATGCCCATGTCCCATCTCGCATTAACAGCAAGATTAGGGGCACATCTCCCCAGCCCGAACGTACAGCCTCGAGGAACTTCCACACGGTAAGACCAAAGAGGATCACCTGGAAAGATATGGACGCTGCACTGCAGGAAACCAATGTTAAAGAATACGGAGTTGAAACACGAGAAGGTGACATTACCCATAAATAGCCAAAGTTGGCGGATTGTCGGTGACGAGGCATATTTCGTCATATCTTATCCCAGGGATAGCTAATCCTAACCCCACACCCATCCCAATAAGTTCAAGAATATACAACAGTGCAAGGATAACACGGATGGCCCGATTTCCATGATACAACGCGATAACTATGGATGTACAGCAGTCAGCACGACTGTTCCTTTGAAATAAGAGAAACGTACCTCGAAGGATGAGGATTATATCCACTGTTCCGACTATACTTAGTGTCACAACTCCTTGATAGATTTGCCAGATGTAGCAGGCATGCGGAGTGAAATGAAAAGCCAGTGACAGGTAGCTTCCAACAAATAATATAGATCTGTTTCTTGTTAGATGAAAGAAATTTACGACCAATTCTATGGCTTACATCTGGACCATTAATGGCATGTATCGCACATAATAAAAAAGAAATTTTGTGAGAGTCCATGGCTTCCTGGCGCGTTGGGAAAATTGTTAAATCTATTCCGATGAGGGCGGACTTGCGACACTCACGGCCAGATCAACTTTATCTGAAGACGAGGGTGTTAGCGGAATAGGATAAACTGGAGTTGTCCACGTACTTCGTCATCAAATGTTATAAGGATATCCCAAGCAAGAAATGTAAGGGCGGCAACTATGACGAAGAGATGATTTCATTCGGAGTGAGCGCGTCAGAATGGTCAGGAATTGAGATGCAGGCACCTGAGCTACAATCCACTACTTCTCGCCCAATTGCTCGTTCAATCGGTGTGGGAAGACGTGACGACAAAGTGCGGTGGGTCGTCGTAGAAGGCGCTCGTGGAAAGGGTGACATATGGTCCGCAAGCCTCGTCAAAGGGACATCCAAAAAGTCTGTGAATTGTTATCATCTAACTGGTCTCGTCAGGGAAAGTAATGACCACACTTTCCCGCTGGGAGAGACCTTTGGTGACGCTCACCACCGAAGTCTTAGCGGTGTTCGTTGCAAGACCTTTGATGGCAGGCCGTGCGTTACTACGGTGCGTATGGACAAGAAAGAACCAGGTTTGCTGCCATCTTTAGCGCGCCAGTCAAGCGCCGGTCCAAAATCCCGTGGCGCGCCGTTGATCGATGATCGATGATCGACAGTTGATTTAATGATTGGCGGGCGCTTTGTCATCCAGTATCAGCCAGCCACGCGAGACACACATGGTGTGGGACGCAAATGTTGTGCTACTGGCAACTGCTTAGACATGCTACTCATTTGAACGGATACTAGGCTTGGGAAAGGATGCCATGTTCGTATGCATATACAAGTTGGTATAATTAGCACAACAGTCAGGAAACGAATTCATCGAAAACAAAATGCATCAGAAGTCAAAAACATAAGTCGAGGATACTAGAGTAATATGATAGTTCACCATCTCCTACCGCTGCGGACCTCTACTGACAAGCCAAGAAGGTGATGGATGAGCAGGGAGCATCGGTGGAGATTGAGCCGCTCTGGCCAGTTCCTCCTGACGTTGCCACAGAAGTTCCGCCCAAAATGGATGCGGAGGAATATGACCAACGAGGGCGCGTAAGACCTCGAGCCTGCATAATACGGTATCCGATTAGTTGGAGCAAGACAGAAAGACAGTAAGTGACAAACCATCGAGCCTTTTCTTCATCCGTATCCGCAAAGAAGAGGATCTCTTGGTCTTGAGGGAATATCAAACGGAAAGATCGCTCCACGCCATATAGACCGTCATACTCATCGTATCGACCGCTTCGAACGCCTGAGCTTGGACCAAGAGCATTCTTACGTGCTTCTTGGTCGTCCTCAACGGCGATCGCCTTCTTCAGGTCGATTGTGGCAGTGGCTTTCTTGGTCACATCGTTGAACGCAACCAGATTAGCACCAATGACGCGCAGCTGTCGGCGACGCCATGTCTGATGAAAATAGAATTCATCAGTAGGCGTGGAGTCTGTATAGAAAACAACATACGCTGCAATCACCGCCAGACTGTGTCAAGGTTCCTTCAAAGTATGTTACCTTGTGCCAGTTGATGTGTCTTAACCCACGATGACACTCCTCTAAGCTCTGCGGGAGTTGCGCAGGAGCTATACCTGGTAGAGGTGGCAATCGGAACATCTGTAGAACGATTTCGCCAACCTGCAATGTTGAGAACTTCCCGCCCAACTCGACACGCTGGCCGATGAGTGGATAGCTCGTCTCGAAAAGTCGGGTATCGCAACGCACGGCTATATCTATGAAGGATATGAAGGCTCGCGCCAGTGTCCCGTCGGGCTTGAGATATCGAGCGAGATTCTCTGGTAGTCGTTGCGCGGGCTGTGGTGGAGGAGCAGCCTGTACGGGAAGTTTATCTTTTGAGGATTTCTTGGGTGAGGACGAGAAAAAGCTTCGCATGCCGCCTTTCGAGGAGGCTTGAACAACTGGTGGAGGCGCAGGTGCTTGTGGAGGCGGAGGGGCAAGTGCCTTGAACTGTGTGATGATGTGGGGGTCTCGTCGGATCTTCAACGTGAGCGTAAATTCCAGCTTGCTGTGTTCAATTCTACAGCAATTATCGAGTCAAACTCGGATCCAGACATGTAGAAGTGAAGACTTACAGCTCGAATTCTTGTTCAATGCGGAAGTCCCGGCCCAACTGACATTCGGGAGTGCTCACGAAATGTATTCCATTATTCAACGTGCAGTTGAGGGCTGTGGGTTGTTGTGGCAGTGGAACATGGATTCCCTTGACGCCCAAAACTTGAATAGGTGCGGTTCATTGAGTCAAATCACTTCTGCATTCGTGGATTAGGCCTACCTTTTACGAAGACCTTACCATATGCTTTGCCAGATTTCTCCTGCGCTCGGTACTCTTTGATCTGTTTCGAGTACTCATTCTGTCGATAAGAATCTCGTGAGCAACGGCAGGGGGGAAGGAAATCACGGAGCAGACCATATCTGAGGGTCGACGAACAGCCCGCCATGCCTTCCCAGCATTCACGTCACCAGGACCAGCCATATGCGAAATGACATCCGGATCTGATGAAGACGCGTAGATAGTGCCTTTATGCTCACGAACAAAATATTTCTATTGCCAGTGATTAGTACACAGAACTCATAAATAGCAGAATCATACCGTTTTGTTCTTGGGAGGAGAATCAACTAGCTTCTTCAACTCCTTCTCGATGCTATCGCCCAACCGATCGTCTTGCGCCTCTGCATCCCCGACTCCGGTAATGTCAAGCATGACTTCACCTCGTTTCTTTGCACCTCCACCCAAGAGCTCCGCATCGCCTGTGCTCATGCTTCTCCTCCGACTCGGTCGTCCGACGCCCAGCAGTGCCTGACCTCCTCTACCTCGCCCGGCAATCTTCGGAGGGGTGTAATAGCCCAGGCCCTCGTCCTCTTCCATGAGCCTTGCCTCGCGCCTCTTCTCCAGAATCATCTGCTCTCTGCCTCGGATATTGTCCTTGGGCGGAAGGGGTGGGGGAATCGATGACGCTGACGAGACGCTGACGTTTCTGCTAACGAAACCATTGTTGTGCAACAATGCAGAATGTGTGGCGGCACGTTCCATGAGTATCGGATGGGAGGAAGATGTTGGGGGTTTTAGAAGCTCGTAGGAGTCGCCTTCGGTGACCATGGAGTCCTCCGCCTGGGTCCCAGCGACGTCGTCCATGAGTCTATCCAGAGCGCTCCTCATATCCATGTCAACATCAACATCCCCCATCTTCATGCTACTGCCACTCTGGATACTCGGCGTTTTTTCTTTGCTTGGGTCTCCCATCACGCCAAAACTATCCAGGGAAGTCCTCTGAGCACCGTAGTCAACGTCTCCGAGGTCCAACCCCCTCCCAAATTTACTCCCAAAGTCGAATTGAAGTCTCTCTCCAGTATTAAGTAGGCCAAACTCCTTCCCTTCTGCGACGTTCGCTCCAGTCAACGTTGTCTTCTCGGCGCGTTCAATGACTGCGGTTTCAGTACTGATGTCCGTCATCGTTGTGATAATGGACATGGTATCCTTGTCCGCCCGCGAATCCTCGACTGGCTGTAAAGCCGCCCTCTGAGCAGGTTTCACTTCGATGCCGGGCGTAGAGGAGCGGCTATCATCAGTGAAACTTTGACTGTTCTGCCTATTCAGGAGTTTCTGTTGCACTTCGTGCCTGCTGATTCGTTGTCGTCCGATACTCCCACTGCGATCCAAGTTCTGTCCGCTGCTGCTAGTATCGTGTTGGGGCGATGGGGAGTGTGCGTCGGGTGACGCAGTTTGGGTCAGGGATGAGTGGGGTGTGTCTTGGGAACGTGATCGTACACAACTCTGGTCTTTTTGCCATTGTTGATCCCCTTCTAGGTGAGAATTATCTTCCACAGACGGCGACGAGTCTTCCACTCCCTGAACAAATATATTAGCAACTTCGTCTGACGAAGAGGAGAAAATGTTGACCTTCATCACCTCATCTTCAACTTTCTGATTACCTGACGTATGCGACCTATCGGCTGAGGTATTGGGGTGTTCAATAGAGTCCGCTGTTAGACCTTCTTCCCAGGAATGAGGCGGATGCTCATCTTTCAAGGCGAACGGATCTTCTACTGGAGCAGACGAGATGTCTTTCCATGTGCTTCAGCACCACTACCAGGAATAAATGAACGAAACTAACCTGAGGATCCCACGTCTAGTGCGAATCTCGGTATCAGACCTTCGCCTCCGCTAGCCTCAGCAGAATCAGGGTTTCTCGCACTCTTGCAGGGCGATGGGGTTCCCGGTAACATCAAAACATCATCACACACGTCCTCCCTCGCATTCTGATAACGTTCCGCATGCGTCGACCTTCCGAGGGGCGGGGTAGCGAGATGGGCTGGGCCAACGTCTAGGAGCGGCCCAGGTGATGATAGTGAAGGGCTGGTGACCCGCGAAGAAGAGGCACTGGATCTCTCGGATATAGTGTTCAGAGGTCGCGAGCCGTGTACGCTGGGTGAAGGAGCCGCAGACCGTCGTGGAGGAGTAGCGGGAGGTCCATGGGGTGATGCCTCTGTTGGAAGATTGAAAGCATAACCGTTAGGAAGCTGTTGCGGAGAGGAATGGCTTGAGTGATATGGGGAGAAACGGGGCGGGGGTTGCGGTGCGTGCGTTGAGGACTGTGTATGTTCACGCTGATGTTGAAGGAACCGAACGGCATGATGAGACTGTCCAAATGGAACACTATCTTCAGCGTCCAGGTCGGGAGGGAAGGCTGGGCCATCGGTGTGGCGCGGTGGAGTGCTGGCGGCAGCAGTGGTGCCGTTGAGACCTTGATCAGTGTTCACGTACGGCAATGAGGAGTTCGAGGCGCTGGCAGCTACCGCACTAGAGGATGCAAACATTTCCTCCACCAGTCCTGATATACTTTCATCAGGATCCAACACCATACCAAGAAGAGAAGGACCATTATCGCCAGATATATCGGAAAGCTCAATGCTTTCATACGAAGAATCCTCTCCTCGTGTAGGTATACTTACATTCACTGTGAGCTGAGTTCCACGGAAAAATGGATCCTCTTCAGGCTGGTCCTCATACGCCGGTTGCATTTCTCTATCATCTTCTTCGGCACTGTTGATAACATCGTCGTCTGTTTCATCCTCCTCTCGGTGAAACTCAACGACGTCGCATCGTTCATCCCATGTGACGGTTTTCCTTCTCTCCCTCTTACTACGACTGCCGCTGCTAAGACGAGGACCGTGCATTCTTCGGGAGACGAGGGATGATCGTCCAGGAGATATGCCGGTTATAGAGGCGGGTGCTGGGGAAGGTGCTAGCGAAGTGAATGGTGGAACCGGGCTAAAAGTGGACACTTTAGGTAGGAGATGGGTGAGGGGTAGGGGTGGAGGGGGTTGCTCTTCTGCGCCTCGCGTGCGTTGCTTGAAGGGACTTTTCGTAACGGGTTCCTTCTGAATAAGGCCTTGAAAGCCTTTCGACTGCCTACGCTCCCTCTTGAAGGAAAACGGACGGTGGTTTTCATCCTCTGCTTGTTCATGCATAGACGAAGGACGAGGCCGTTTCTCACCAGACACACGCCTTGGTGAGGGGAACAAAACAGGTGTAGGCCGAGACGGAGTCGATGATGGCGTCGGAATCTGGGATTTGAAAGGCGATTTCGAAACAAGATTATTGTTCCGCACGTGCCTATAACTAGAAGATGAACGACGGGCGACTGGGGGCTGTGGTAGAATTCGGGGAGAGTCTCGTTTAGCAATCCTGAGGGGAGAAGTTATCGAGCCGGAGCTTCCAGAACTTTGGCTTCCTAGATTCGACGTCGGAGAGATCCAGCCCATGCCTGACTCGCGGATAATAGAAGACTTGATGGGGTCTGGTGAGTTGGACAAGAGCCTGTCTCTCAGCGGTGATTTCTGGTTCGACATAATCGCAATCGCGGTCGCTATGGTCGACAATGAGCGTGTAAGGGCCGACGGCGAGCTCTCTGTTGCAGACGATGCGCTCGGACTTGGTGGTTGTAGGAGAAGGTCAGAGTGGCAGCTCAACAAACATCAGCTCGTGGGAAACTACAAACGCGTCGGTCACATGACTGGGCACGCGCCGGGATCATCACACGGTTGGATTCCAATTCATCTGTCTGATCTCATGACCACGCTGTATACTATACCCGATTGCCCGGCTCCAGAAATCATGAGCGAGAGAGATCTAGCTAGAACTTCAAGTTGGACAGGAAACGTTTCAGGACCAGCTGCGACACCCACCTTGCAAACATGCCAACCCTTCTAAACACCATATCTGCAGCGGACGTGTATTGGCCTCTTAACGTGACTTCCAGGCATCTCATTATAGGTATTACAGGTAGGTCAGACCGCATCCATGCCCACATTCTATTCATCGCGTCCTCCAGCTTCACTCGGATACTTCGCAATTCATCGCCTCTGGATTTGGCCGTTTCTCCTCTCTCCACTTCGTTCTGTCCCAGGGCCTCCGTTAGATAATCTTATCCTTGGTCAATCCCCCACCATCATTCGCAGTGAAAGCGGGATTCCACAACGTGAATGGGTCAAGCAGTATGGTCCTGTAGTCCGTATAGTTGGACCTGTGGGCATAGAACGTCTTATTTTTATGAAGCCTGAAGCCTTGCATCATATCCTGGTCAAGCACTGGCTAGAATATCCAAGAGTGCGTGCCGATGTGTTACTTTAGTACAAGTAATAACCTTCTCGCTTCGAAAGCCGTCTTTCTTGCGAAAGATCCTCGGACTGGTCACTGGATATGGTCTTTTGACTGTGACAGGAGACGAACACAGGCAAATGCGCAAAGCTATGAACCCCGCGTTTTCCATTCCCAATCTCATGGCTCGTAGGTGCTTTTCTCCTCAAGCTTTTCATCAAACTCACCATTCTAACAGAAACTGGCATGTATTATAAATCTATCGATGGGTATGTTCACATCACGCTTCCTCCCTGACGACACTTATGCAGAAATTGACTACCCAGGCTCATTGAAATCTTAAAATCCGGGATTGACGGCGAAGAGGTTCCAAGAGAGGGCAAAATTTTTCTTATGTATGACTGGAGTGAGTAGGCCGTTCATCTACATTTCTATCCCCCCCCTCTGAATTTATTGACAGTGAGCAAAGTAACACTTGACATCATCTGTCAGACAGCTTTCGGGTATAACGCTGACTCTCTGCACGATCCAAACAACGAGCTGGCGGAGGCGTATGAACAATTGCTCAGTCTCCAATCAGGTGCGAGCATAGTAGTTTCTGGCGATAATGACACGCTGAACTCCGATGTGAGGTTCGAATCTTGCAAAAATGATCATTTTAATGTCGATTCCAGGTGCAGCCAGACTCGTCAGTTCCCAGTGGGCGTATGACCATCGGCACTGGTTTGGAAAAATCAATTTTATCAGTGAGCTTGAGTCGGGAAGCCTCACAATGGGGAATGGACTGACCTGCCAACTAGGCTCTATCGGGTCTCTTATTGATGCTATGTACCGCATCAGACGTGTCTCCTCATTAATGCTTCACGAAAAGATGCAGGATTCCTCCGTTCTGGTCTCTGACACTGACGCCAAGCGTGACATCATGAGTCTATTGGTTCGGGCAAGAAAAGCGGATTTGGACAAGGATAAAAGTGTCTACGCCATGAGCGATCGAGCGATAATGGATCAAGTGGTAGATGTCATCCTATTTCTATAGCCATCATAGTACTTACGCATCGTCATGTTCCAGTTGACTTTTCTTGGTGCTGGTCATGAGACAACTGCCACTGGTCTTTCATGGGTGAATACCCTGGATTTCGGTATCTCGACCTGTTGCTAACAATTCAATTCAGACTCTCTGGCTGTTGGCAAACGACCCAGAGAGCCAAAATAAACTCCGAGAAGAAGTAGCCCCTCTCTTCGCTAACAACTCATGCCCAGACTATCGCAGTTTGAAGGACTTGCAATGGCTTGACTGTGTCATGTCAGTACTTGATTCCGTACCATCTTTACATCTGCGTTAGGTTAATGCAAAGTTCGACAGCATGGAGAGTCTCCGAGTGCTACCTCCCGTGCCTCTAACAGTACGTACGACAACACAAGCAGACTATGTGGATGGCGTATTGGTGCCCAAGGGCACGCTGCTCACCATTCCAGTAAGTTTGATCTGCCGCAGAAAATATCCGCCCTCATTATTTGTATTGAGATCCGTATTGTGAATACCTGGAAGGTGATCTGGGGTGAAGACGCTGAACAGTATGAAGGTCTTTGACGGTTGTGTTATTCTCCTAATGCATAACCAGATTCAGTCCAAAACGCTGGTTAAATCTACCCAAGAATTACCATCCGGTTTTCTCTATGCTCTCGTTCCTCGCTGGGCCTCATGCTTGTATTGGGAAGACATCGGCCATCATCGAGATGAAAGCAATTCTAGCGTGAGTTTGTGTCCAATTTTTGTTGACAGTCTACGTATTTACTGCGCATGATCGGCCATTTAGCGCATTAACTGCGAAGTTCGTGTTTGAGCCTGCATATGCCGGTCAAACCATGAAACCTGCTGCTGCGATCACAATGAGTAAGTTCTCTTTCAAGCCTTCGTTCGAATATCAGCACTCACGGGTTTTTGAGAACCAACGGATGGAATGCCTTTGCGTGTGAGACATGTATCCTCTCTGCCGTGACGACCCATCCTCCTCCTCGACCCTCGCCTTAAATACATATGTACTATTTCTCTACCCTTAGCAAAATCTGGAAGAACATATGATATCATGCTGACGAAAGCTTGTTCTGAGTTTGCACTTGCCCTGGTTCGAAGTCGTCGCAGAACAGGCTGAGCTCTGAGCTCAACGTCATGCCCAGGCTCCTAAAACCAGCCACTCGTACCGCGTCAATTCACAATCCCACTGGCCACGCAATGTTTTATATATAGAAAGATTATCTTATCTTATCTGACCAAACAAGACCATTTTTTATCCAAATAAACAAAACTAAGGGC
>JABCKH010007628.1:63204-93973 GCA_018851285.1 Lyophyllum semitale | reverse complement strand
TATGTCGGAAATCTTCCCATGCCCTGATCACGTGAATTTCTGAATCAGGCAAGATTAGCGAAAATCGACTTGATCAGCGTTGATCAGGCCTGTTCTGCGACCTCTAACTGACCTCCAGTGCCATATCCTCCGCTCGGAATATTGTTCTTGATGCTTGGTTAGCCTACCAAAGGGAACATCTTTATGTTCCGTAGCATTTTGGTCCTCAGAGACTCGCAGAATCAAGAGGTTGAGTATGGCCCAATCTGATCAGGCCAAATCTCAAACACGACATCTAATCAGGATTATTCAGCCTAGACTAGACCATTTTAGGCTTGGGGACGATTTCCGACAATTTTATAAGTTACATAATATGAGCCGATGAAAAGAGAGGAGTATTTGGCACTCTCACTCAATCTGACTTCAGCCACCATGTTGTCATCTATACGTAGGAGAACGTTTCAGCGTCTCATCACATTCGAGCATCAGGGAACGGTGGCTTCGCGTTGGCCTCTGGTGCAAAACATCTCATGCATTGTCCAGCAAACGAGGACAGCCCGTACCAAGGGAGGAACCAACTTTTACACCAACGCTCTCAGGCAGGACGAACGACTTCTACGGGTACTTCCTGTCTTAATACTGCATAAGGAACTAACTAGTTCATTGAGTCCCATAGAGGCTCGAAGCTCAGCTTGCCAACGCGCAGGCCAAGCTGAAGAGAGAGGAGGCGGCGGCGGAGGCACTACAGAAACAGCAGCTACATCATGGGGGTCCTACTGGTGCGCCGGGACCTGGGCAAAGTAAGTCGTCACATTCCATCCAGAGGCGTTGCAGTCTTATACGGGCTTGTCAGATCACAATACCTGGTTTTGGGACAAAGTCCTGTCGCGTGAAGATCGTGCAAAACTTGCAAAACTCAGGATACACAATTGTAGGGGTAAAGGCATTTGTTTGTTCATTTGGTGTACTCATCCTGCCACCAGTCGACGCATTATATGCTCTTCAGGCCGAGGCCGAGGCTGCTACGAAACAGCCTCCATACCCTTCGATTGATAGTCTCGACACCCGACTGCGTATCGCCTACGAGATATACACAAGCATTCCTCAAAAAGTCGCAGGGAAAAAACCCTCAAGATTTGGCTGGTTCTAACGTCAACGACAGTGATAATATATTAATATTATCAATTAATCGCTCAGATTATGGATGGCTACACCAGTCTGTTTCAGTATGTACTAATAGTCATGAATTTACTCGTCTTGGAATGTTCCCTCTTCCTCATTCCAGCCCAGCGTCTCAAGGGCGATCCCCAGCTGCATAAGCATCGTCCCGAGTGTGTCCTGCTTCTGGTCGTCCATGTCCTCGTCCTCGTATCTGCAACTGTCCGTGGCTTTAGGAGTCTGGATTGGATTCGTCTCGTCCATCAAGTCGTTCGCCGTTCCTAAAGGTACAACGTCCCAGCCCCAGTTCCGTTCATTCTCGCGCGAGGTGTGACTCTTATCGGTGTTCTTCTCGTTCCATCCCCATGAATCCTCGAACGCAGCCTTCCCCAGTTTTTCTTGCGATTTCGTTTTGCCCCAGTCCCGATTGTCACTGCTGGTGTTGTCTCTGACCAGTTCCCAGACTTCCCAAGCGACTTCCCGCCCAGCTTCAGTCCATTTCTTGACTAAAGTCTCGAGTGTTTTTTCATCGCCGTCCTGCTTGACCTTGACCGCACGTTTAAGCAATTGAAGTTTACGTTCCAGAGCTTGAATTGTTGGTGTCATGCGAACCGAAGAAACCATCTTCGAGGAGGTGTCCGTGGTCACAGGCGATTTGAATGGAGCAGCGGCCCGTTGAGTGCGATGTCTTTTCTTGGTGTCTGTAGTATCAGGTTCAGGAAGCGCAACCGAAGGAGCATTCGGTTCGATCGAAGTCTTCCGTATTTCCGTGCTTGGAGTCAGTGAGGGTGCTGATGATTTCTTTGTGGGAGCAAGGTCAATTTTAGGTCGCTTGAGAACAGGTGAACGAAATGGAGTGGTCAATTTTTTGTGCTGTAACTTCTGAGATGCGATGGTTGAACGTTTGGGATTCGGCAAGGTAGATTCCTTCTAAGGGGCAGCGTTAATCAAGGGAGAGGTGCCGGAACAAAGGACTCACTGCGGCCATACTGTCACTGATGACGAAAGGCTCTTGGTCCTTCCATGGTTGGGGTGAATGCACGTCGGGACTTTCGTCTTCAACCCTACGTTTCCCTAGAATCGATTGCGAAGGCAAGTCGAACATGGGTAGCTGCTCCCTTCCACGTCAGAGTCTGACCTCATAAAACAGAGACATCTCACTTCAAGATGAACGAGCTTGGGGTACGTGCCCTTTGGGGTTGGTTCTGGGGAAAACACCGAGCTCTTGTCCGACGTGAGGACCTCATCGATGTCGTGATCAGCCTAGAAAAACGATAAACAACAGGGAAATTGAAGTTTAAATTCAATATACTTGTGAAGACGTTTCCGCGTCTTCGACTGGACTCTCAAGAGTAGAAGATGAAGGCTGTTCTGGCGGGGGGGACGATAGTAAGAAGATTGAAGATGCCGACTGTGGAGACGATACGGGACTTGCTTCCTCCATCTGCTATCATTATCTTCGTCAGCAACGTTGTTTCCCGACCGAGTTAATGCATACGATTGAGTCAGAGTCTAATAAAAGCTGTGATAGCCCTTCACATTCGCCATCGACTTCCTATTTGGTAGGAAAAGTAAGTCCAAGGGTTATTTCAACAAAATACACGGGCAATTTGTACAATGTCTTGGGACGAAGCATAATCATCGGCGAGAATATGGGCCGAGAGCGATGGTTCAAGTTCTGAAGTCGAGCAAGGTGTCTGGAATGCGAGATGGGAGCTCGCTACGATCGGCGAACTGGAGTCCGATGTAGCATATGTATCAATATATTCAGCATCGTCAGGGTCTTCTGCGGTTTGTTGAACGGATGGCTCCTCCTCAACGACACCGCCCTCCTCAATAAATAAATAAATAAGAACGTCGCGATATAAGGAGAACACGTGGTGCACCTGTTTTGGGCTGGCAGGATCTTCAATGGGGTCAATGGCCGAGGATTGTGATGAGGGTAGAGAAGATGAAGAAAAAAGCAGAGGAGGGCTGGAGGTTGGAGGTGATGAAGAAAGATCAAGATTGACATCTTCGTCAGCACTGGATCCAAAGACGAGTTCGAGTTGATGAGGAGCAGAGGGAGATTTGCAGGACGAAAAAGTTTCAGTTGAAACAACATTTGTATGAAAATTGTCTTGATACGACGCGACATCGGTTCGCAGGTGGTGCGCGGTTCTAGGGGCCTGGAGCGATGACGCGCCGGAACTTGATGAAACGATTGTGTCTCGAGAATCAAGATCGATGCCATGAAGTCCCTGTTCAGCAGTCGCGTTAGTTACACACGCCGTCATCGCAGCAGTGATTTGAAACTTGTTACAGTCACATTGAGCACAATACGGCCAGCCGAGGGCTCCGAATCAGTATGGTCGCTGGAAAAACTGTTACCAGTACGAGCGACACTAGACCCAGCCAATTCGTGTGTAGTATCATCTACTTCTACGCAAGAAGCGTCGCGCCAAATATCTGGCGAAGAGTTGGCATTTGATGGGTGCTTCAATGTACTTTATCAGGAGCTGCTCAAAATCGGGTGGATGAGATGGCTTACAACCGTACCACTGCTGAATGATTCGAAAGAGGTCTCCCCAGGCTGTTGTTGGACGGTTTTGTCTAGACAATAATTTAGAGGGATTGGAGATCGAGCAACACCATCCGTAGCATCTGATGACAATGACTGGATATATGCGCCAGAAGCAAGCCAGAAGCAGTTTAGTTAAATAGTCCAATGTGCAAGTACCAGAGCAAACCACATTTGAAGGGCTTATATTTCCGAAATATGGGCCAGAGAACATCGGGAAAGTTTACGAGAGATGAAAGACGACCGGGTCAGAACCAGCTGAAGCTGGTTACTGAGATTGTACATGCGAGGCGTGTGATAGCTGAAGTGATTACAAATCGTGGTTGCAGAAAACACGTGATGTGACAGGACGTGTGTTGGTCGAAAGTCCGGGACTTTCCGACAGGGCTCAAGTTGCCACTTCCATTGACGCGCGACAAATCCATCTAAGCATTTCTTAGCCTTCAGCTTACATTCTCATTGATTTGACGGTGGCGTTGGTAAAACCAAGTCTTCAAGCTTCATTACCTGGGTCTGGAACTGTCAGGAATCCACCGCCCCGTCCACTGAGATAGCGCAGCATCCATCCATCTAAATAAGAATGCGTTCTTAGGTCTCGTTTAAAGCAGCCGGGTCGTTTCCACCTCGATCTACTAACAATCCATCAATGTAACAAAATACCAGGTACGTTGTCTACCATTTAACACTGATTCCGGAACATACTGACTTCTCCGAAATAGATTGTGTTCTTCCGACAGATCAAACTCTAGCCAACTTATACATCCCAAGATCCCTCCCTCTATAATGCGCATTTATCGATACATACACTGGCCCACCTGCGTTACCATTCCAATTACAATTACAACTCTGAAGGACGTTTATTAATATGTAGGCGGCGCCCCACCTCAAATCCCATGCCGAGGATTTGAAAGAATGTATCATTTCATCCTCCAATGACATGGCACAGGTTCCTCTGGCCAATTCTGTGTTCAAGGTCATCCTTCCAACTATAAATATAGAGGAACTTCCTATCATTGCACTCCGCGACATCTACTTCAGATGAATCAAACGCAACAATACTAATAACAGTCGAAGATCCCTTCACTTTCTCATCATTCCTCTCTCCTCTCTAGTCATGCTGTTGACAATTCTTCTCTTGCTTTACGTTGTGGGATTCTCATCGTCGTCCGTATTGCGAACCAAGCCTCGCATTGGCGTAACTCTTCCTTTGACGAGGCGAGCTAGAGTCACAGACAAGAATGGCGTCGTTTGTGTAAAGACCCTCAAGGATCAGCTTGCCACAGTGTCGAGGCAAGTATTCAAATTGCTCGCTATCCTATTCCGGTCACTTATCTTCAAGATGGATAGTAAAATGTACCGGGGTTTCCAAGCTTTCCACAGGAACACTGGATCTTTCCACCCCAGCGATACTACAGGTGTGGCCAGGCGCGACACAGGATCTGACGCTCTGACAGACGATGGTGGTGCCTTGTGGCACGGTGCGATTTCTGTCGGGACACCCCCAGTCGAGTTTAAAAGTTTGTTATTGCGTACAAATCAATCCATACAGCATGCTGAGATATTTCTTCAGTTGATTTCGATACTGGTAAAAACATATCCCCCTTCCAGTATGCTCAGAATCCAATGTCAACAGTTTAGGCAGCAGTGATCTTTTTCTTCCAGGAAAAACGTGTCAACTTAACTGTGACGGCCATACCGTGTACGACACAGGTGCAAGCTCAACGGCAAGCAATCTGGGTCAAAATTTCCGCCTTGCCTTTGCGGATGGTTCAACCGTTCACGGCAATCAATTTGCAGACACTGTGACAATCGCTAATTTGACGGTAACCGTTCCATGGAATAGCGTTCAAGCTTGATTCTCATACGCTCTAACCATGGCACAGGCAACGAACCAAACGGTGGGTGCAGCCACTCGCTACTCGATGGGCTTCGCTATCAACCAGTTCTCGCCTGATGGTCTCATGGGGATGGCCTTCCCTGAAATATCTGCCTTCGGTGCCAACCCCCTTTTCCACACTCTCATCGCTCAAAACAAAACGACAGCAGCCCAGTTTGCCTTCAAATTAGCAGCGTCGGGCTCTGAGCTATTTTTGGGTGGGGTGAACGACACTCTATTCAACGGTTCTCTCTCACAAAATCCTGTTGTGCAGAAGGTACGGGGCGAGTGCAACCATTCATGGCATGGTCGACATGAATGACACTTTGTTCTCAGGGCTTCTGGCAAATTGAACTCGAAGCCGTCAATGTGGACGGAAACGCTACCTCCAGAAACTTGTTGGCAATCATAGACACTGGGACGAGCTTGGTCCTTGGGGATTCGGACAGTGTTAACAACCTTTACGCTGCAATCCCCGGCGCGCGAAACGCATCTGACACTGTCGGTCCAGGTTTCTTTACATGTGAGTTCAGCTGACCTCTCGTCAAAGTGATTCATGCTCACGAATGACTAGTCCCTTGCAACGCTACTCTGGACATCAGCTTGACATTTGGTGGCCAACCCTTTGCGATCTCAGCTGATACGTTCAATCTCGGCCTTGTTTCGCAGGGTTCTTCGGATTGCGTTGGAGGAATCGCAGCAACTGTTCAGAAGTGTGAGATAGCTGTATTACTTCCTTGTTTCGAACGTCACTTAACTTACTCGTACCCGTAGTCTGGGTTGTGGGCGATGTTTTCTTGCAGAACGTTTATACCGGTGCGGTGCCTGGTTCAACAGATTATAATTGTCATATATTTCTGATTTTCTTTTCCCAAGTCTTCGATGTCGGCAACAGCAGCGTTGGATTTGCGACTCTTGCCTGAACTTTTCTTTCCCTTGGTCTCGTGTAGATTATGCATAATCTAAAGTTCTTTCCCTAACTTCAAGGGTCAGATATTATCTCAAATCTTGACTTCTTTATATCTGAAGAATGACTGGAGAGCGTCCAGTCTACATAACAGGCTCGTGATGCTTCGTTCATTCCATATCAAAAATATTCTATGCTTCCCTCTGCTGATTGTGCCACACATTAACTTGGGCGGTTCCCCCCGGCTGACTGAGAGGAAAACATTTTCCTCACTGACCCAATTTTCGGCAGGGTTCGAAAGGAGCTGTTGACACATGTGGTTCTTCGATTCGTCGGCAAAGGGGATGTCGGCCAAGTGAAGTTGGCCTTGGGAGGCTTGCCCTAGTTTTTGGTAATAAAGATGATATATGGATGGTCTATGTTGTACAAGGTCGAACCATGCCAAATGGTGCATCATTTTTTCGCAGATTGCGCCCGAACGCGAGGGTCACCCCGTTCACTTCGCTTCCGAAGCTTGTCCTGGCGCTTGCTGGTGGACTCTTTTTCCGGCTTGCTGCTGTCGTCCGGCGCTTGTGCACTCGATCGACCAAAAAACAGTGGTGAGATGACGGATATCCAAAGTTTGAACACTGCGTAGACCGGGATCTATTGAATGTTCATTATTAATCAAGGTCATTTTAAGAGTCAAGAGTAGCGTACCACCATATATAACCACCAAAACCATTCACCAAACGCGCCACTTCCGATCTGACATGCCCCTTAGGAAACAGATAGCTCAAGCACATTACCAAAAACTAGTACGCAGAGGCTCACATGTTATGTATAGAATGTCGAAGCACCATTCTGTGACACCAGGCTGGTTGAGATCCTCCCCGTAAGATATCAGAGTGCCCGTTGTGGGGTCACGTCTTGTAGTACCTATTTTGATCAGGTAGTTCGACAGAAAGAATGCCGGGAAGAATGTGACAATGTAAATGGCCAGTGACCCCTTTGAAGGAGGTAGAGAGTCTCTTCTGAATAAGAAACGCAGAAAGAGGGATATGACGGTTGGTACGAGCATGCCTAGTCTCAGTGTCTTGACCGCAACTTCATTTTGGTTCGCTATTGAACGGAGTTAGTAGTCGGTGCCTGTGGCCTGCAGAGATTTCGTACCGATCCGTTTCGCGGAGGCGTTTGCCATGGTGTCTGCCTCAACGTTGTTGTAGGCGCGGTGCAAGGCAGTTTTTAGCCACGTGACAGAGGGACGCGTTCATCTGCACCAAGGTCAACGATGGACGATGTCGATGATGTCTCCATGGATTTCGGAGAGGAGCCGTCGACATATGTATCTGCCGAATTAAAGGCGTTGACTGAAAAGGCCTTAGAGGCCAACAAGGTCCACCAGTATGCGCTCACCAAGTATGCAGGACAGCTGACGACCGAATTGCAGGAAATTGAAAACCTCATGGTACGCTGTGCTGTGATTTCTACGCGTCCTATTCTCATGGGTGTCGCATCTCTAGAGTGCTGTAACGACTGACGACGTCGACGATGATCCAGATGTAGAAGTTCAGATCCCTGGTGCGAAGAAGGCGATGGGGCCATGCCCCGTTTCAGAGTTCTTAAACCCTGTACGTTCCTTACAACTCTAGCCAGACTCAGGCTTATATATTATCCAAGGAATCGCCTTTCTTCGAGCATGCTTCTCGAAGGTCCCGCTATTTGAGTTATACAGTTGACCACCCCAGTGCGTTCCACCTTTTACCGTACGCGAGATATCTCACAATATCAGACGATAGTGAAGGTCAAAGAACTAGACGCTCTGGCAGAAGCAATCAGAAGTGAGAATTTGCGACTCCAGGCCTACGAATCCCAGAAGAGGTTAGTGTAAGCTATGTCGTCTTCTTCGATATTGAACGATACACAGTGGGCAGGATGGCGCTACAGCGATTGACCTTGAAAATAACACGGAAGGGATCAACTGGACCGTTGTCGCCGAGAAGGTAATGGGGCCATTGATACTAGGCTGTTCCGCAACTAATGAATGGTCTAAACAGGTGTCTAACGTGTCGACGGTGAAACGGACCGCAGATCAATGTCGTATCAAGTGGCTAGGTGACAGGCACCCCAAAATTAATCATACCAACTGGTCATCGACCGAGCTAGAAAAGCTAAAAGGCTTGGTTTCCGCACAGCTAGAAGCTGACGATGGCAAGGTTGACTGGGTTCAAGTCGCAAAGGACCTCGGGGTAGGTTTTTTTGCCGTATTTTTCTATTACATCAAATGACCTCTACACATAGACGAACCGCATCCCTATCGACTGCATGCGTCGTGGTCTTTCTCGCCAACGACACGTATGGCATCCCGAGGCTGACGAGAAACTTTCAGAGGCCGTCAAGCTCTACGGCACGGATAATTGGAACATCGGTACGTATATTATAACATGCCAATCTCCATCCTCTATATTCATAAATGACCACCCAGTCGCCCGGTTCGTCTCCGAAGACGCAACCGCCAACCAGTGCCAAGGGCGGTATTCCCGAACCATCGACCCGTCGCGTAAACGCGGGCCCTGGGCCGACGAGGAATTCGAGCGCCTGAAGTCGGCTGTGGCTGCGTATGGGAATTCCTGGGTCGAAGTCGCCGCGTGCGTACCCGGCCGGTCGAACGAGCAGTGTCGGGAGCGTTGGGCGGAACATCTCAGCCTGTCGACTGCCAGTATTTTGTGGTCTGAAGCGGACGACCAAACATTGCGTGATGCTGTCAACAATATTGGCAATCGATGGACGACTATCAGCGCAAAGATAGGGAACGGAGCAACGGGCCACCAGGTGCGTCTTGTTCCCCTGAGCAGCTGGTTGTGAATTAACGCTGTATACATAGTGCCGAGCTCGCTGGGAAAAACTCAAACGATTGCAAGAGCTTCAGGAGGTTGCCGCAGGACCATCGAGCACTGCATCACAGCCTTCGACGAGCCAACAAGTCGTTCCGCCGAGGCCGAGAGGCCGCCCACGAAAGGAAACTGCTTCTACTCGCACCAATATTGGCGAAGTAGGCGCGGCAGCTGTTCCGAAGACGCGTCCAAAGCCCAGGCCGATCGGGAAGGGGAAAGGAAAACAGAAGGCTACTGAACCTCTCTCTGATCTCTCCCCATGCGAATCTGCTACGGAGGCCGCTCCGGACGCTCCTGGCGGACATATTCCGACACCTGGGCTCGATGGCTCTGGACCAGCTGCGGTCTGCAAGAAAAGGCCAGCCACTGATACTACAGACCAAGCACCCACCCCAAAGAAGAGGAAGACATTGAAGGCGGAGCAAGAAGCCAAACGCTCCGACGCGCCACAACCTTCCACAGATGCAGTGACCCCAAGAACTTCACCTCGCAAAGGGGTCAAAAAGGTTGGACGCCCGAGAAAAAGCGTCAGTCAGACGACTGCTACTATTTTAGATAATTTGTCTCTCCCCATCAACGAATCCGAGATTATGGCAGAGATACCCGGTGCTGTAAACGCTAGAGCAGCTACAGCCACTCTACCAAGACCAAAACCGCGCCCTCGGGGACGCCCCAAGAAAGTTGTCCCACCACCTAGTCCTGATCCTCAGGCCACTCCCGAGACCTCTTCAACGACGGATCTTCCTCCTGCTCAAGGTCCTAGCGAGCAAGGAAGCAGCTCGATCATCTCGCCTCTACCACATGAGGCAGATGCCGCCGCGTGGCCAAAACCGCGACAGCGTGGACGACCCAGGAAAGTGGTGCCGCATCCCGAAACTGCACCTGAAGCTTCTTCCATGACGGATGAGCCTCCTGCACCAGAGCCCAGCCATGTCGGAGGCAGCAGCGTGAAAACGTCGGCGCCAAGAGGACGGGGCAGGGGAAGAGGCAGAGGGAGGGGAAGGGGCAGAGGCCGTCCAAACGCGCCTCGCGGCCCGGCGACTGGCGGGAGTGATGACATGGTGCCACGGAGACAGTCTATGCGTGTGGCTGCTATGCAATCTCATGTGGCGATGTCTTCCGAACTTTCTGACGACGAAAGTTCTGATTCTGCGATACCTAAAGCCAGACGGAGAAGGGGTACTGCAGAGGCCCCTGACCTTGGACTCGAGCGGTCGTTTTCGGACGCGGACGCGGACGCGGAGGGTGATACCGACATTGACATGGACGAGGAGATTTATGCGCCTGAGTACCCATAGTTGTCTGCTATCATGACTACTACCCTACAGAACCAACGATACACGATAATGACACACAAGCAAATATATATACACCCTGGTATAATTCACTTAGAACCTACTCTTTTGACGGCTTCCACCTTTTCCGGGGATGCATACCCATCTCCCAATTGACGATGTGTCCAAGCAACTCGCCATCCTCCTGGTTCGTGCTGTCCTCCGTCGCTAGAAGAAGGTTCTTTAGCGATTCCTGCACGAGGCTTGCCGTCTTCAACTTCTTTTCGAGGGACGGAAGCGCAGCTTTCTTTGGCGGTGATGCCTGTGACAATGAAACATAATTCATATCGCTTCGAAGAAGAAAAGAAATGAGAGCATACCGGTGTACGTAGGTAGGTATGTTTGGGTGGCAGAGTTGGGAAGTACGATGGCAGCATGCGCAGCGTCGGCGGGATCGTTATTGGCGTGCCCTCGTCGTCAGAGGGTAGCAGATCAGGGGAGGGCGAGCGGGAGGGCGGGGGTAGCAAGGTCGGCGCATGCACAACCGTCTCGGATTCTGCAGCGATAAAAAAAACATTAGTACAAGTACCCACAGCACAGATGACACCACGTACTGCGCGCCCGCTTCCGCGATTTTGCCTTGACACCACGCAACGCCTTGGGGGGCATACCAAACTCGTCACAAGCCAGGATGAGGTCCGTCGCGATCGCCCCCGCGCGATTCGATAGATTTGCGTACTCGTGTGCGCGCTCAAAAAGTTGTTCCACAACTGAGGACGCGTCAACATCTGCTTGATTGAGCGAAAGACAACGTACAAGCAACGACCTCAATCTCGATCCGCTTCACCGCATCTGCCTGCGCCGAGTCGAACCCGGAATCTCTTAGTTCTGTCGAAATGAGCCGTTGGAGCGTGCGGCTCGCCACATCCGGTGTGATGGCTGGAAGGTCTGGGGGCGGCGGTGGGAGCTCGGGCACAGGTGACGCTCTCGGTGGCTGGACAGGGGGGAACGGGGGGAAGAACGGGAGGGCAGGTGGGAGAGCAGAGGGAGCGGCTGCGGGGTACTGTGCTGAGGGGTAGTGGGTATGGGCGGCGTAGGGGTTGTAGAGGGTGGTGGGGTCGCCTGCTGGTGTTGGTGGTTGATACATGACTTTGACACTGCCACAGGTCTTCTATCAACCCATGTAATCCTTATCCAGTCTATCTTCTCTTCCTTATACAATGGCTCAGACCGCCGCGGAAGTCGCTGCACAGAGCGACCACCCGCCATCCGCGCCCCTACAGACCCAGTTGCGGACTGTTCGGCCGCAGATCGTCGGGCCAGAACGCCCCCAGCTCCCGTTTCCCATCTATCTGCAAGGCCCAGTGCAGCGAGGCTTCGGGAGGGGCGGGAAGGACCTTGGCTGTCCCACAGGTTCGTTCATATATTTCCTTGCTCTCTCATCTAAACCGCATCTCAACACTAGCAAATCTCCCCGACGAGTCGATCACGCCTATAAGCACCGTCGCAAAGACAGGCGTATACTACGGCTATGCTCAGGTGATACCTTCGAGCGATGCAGAGACACAGTTGCAGCCTGAGGACTCAGCTGTCTCTCCTATGGTCATGAGCTTAGGATGGAACCCATTTTACAAGAATGAGCGGTTGACGGCCGTATGTGGTCTTGCCTTTTGAATCTTTTGTTGAAAAACGACCCAGGTTTAGGAAATCCACGTCATGCATGACTTCCAATCAGACTTTTATGGCCTGGAAATGCGAGCAGTGGTGCTTGGATATATCCGTCCTGAACTGGACTATACAACCCGAGGTACGTCGCGCGGATATCCTTCCACCACCCGGCTAACGCCTCCAAATACTCCCATCTTCCAGAGGCCTTGATAGACGACATTGATACAGACAAACACGTCGCACTGAATTCACTGAACCGGCCAGAATATGAAAAGTTTGCATGCGACCCGCACTTCAAGTTGGGAGAGTGTAATTAGGGTTCCGGAAGGGCATGGGGTACTTTTAACAATTAGATCTAGATAATAAACAATGTTTACGACGGGAGGGGGGGTTTCCGTCCAGCATGATTATATCGTTCCAAGGGCCTTTTGTTCTCTAGGAGTGTCTCGGCGTGTAGGATTGGCAATACATAGAATCTAGCAGTTCTGTAAGGACAAATATCAATAGAAGGAGCTGCAGGTTACGCACCTCTACAGACGACGCATCTTCTTCGCCCGCGTCCCTCCAATCTTAATAGGCGTCCGGTCTGTAACCGTGAGCACCAGCGGCCTAATCTTCCCACCCTCCACTGCTAGCAGCGCTCTATGCATTGCATCCCTCCCCTGCCCAAACCCGTTGAAATATAGATCAAGATGAAAGTCCTTCGTCTTCGAGACCTCCTCAATCCGGCGGAACATCCGCACCGCGCACTGGTATCCCGCCTCGTAACCAGACCGGTTGACCTTCTTGAATCCGCAGGAGCCGCCGGTAAACGACGCGAGGGGCTTGTGGTCGTCTGTCATTAACGTCGTGATGGTGTTGTTGCGCGTCGACTGGCAGTACAGGCGATAGCGCGGTTTTGTCAATGTGAACTTCTTGGTGTCTTTCGCGACAAACGGATTGGGCGCGGGATAGCCGCGGGGCCCTGCAGTAGGCGGCTCCTTGAGGTCGGTCATGAGAGTGATTATAGTTGCGTTGGGGTCTGCAGTCTGCATACCGCGTAAGCGGATGCTCGTCGTTGTCGGGACGCGGAGTGGCCGCCATGCTCGGGCAGCGGCGAGCATGATGTTGCTGGACTTGAGGGAAAAGCGGCTTCAAACTCCGATCACCCCTTCCGGAAGTCATCGGGAACACTATCCAACCTCTCCACTCCCTCCACCTTCGCAATCCGCTAAATAATGGCAGTAAGTTGCCCATTTATGCCAGCTCTGTAGCTTTTCTGATTAGTATCTGGTTAGCTCGCCAACAGTATGTACAACGTCTTCTTCAAGCGCAATAGTATGTCGCAAATTCTCGCATGGCAACTTGACCAACCGTATCTGCAGGTGTCTTCGTGACCACTGTCTTCGCCGGCGCATTCGCCTTTGGGATCGGGTTTGACGTCGCTGTGACAAAGTTCTACGACCGGTGGAACCAGGGAGTGCGTTGTGTCACCCTTTAAAACAGCTGAACAAGTACTGATGGACACTCTAGAAACAATGGAAGGACATCCGCCATCGTTACGTTCAGGAGGAATAGACTGTATCGGTTAATTCAGCATCATAATTCGAGCTTAGATTTCACTGGTGATTGCTCTGAAGCTGAAGAAATCCCGATTTTTGGTCCTCCGAGCGGAGCACATATCAACGTTTCCTTCAAACTTCCTTGCATGGACTCTTGGGGAATGCCCAGTCGCCAAACTTCCATCCTGCCCAGAGTTCTAAAAGAAACTTCTATCCACAAAGAGCATACCATGGGCAATTTCGTTCTAGTAATACGTTCCTTTAGTAGCTTAGGTTAGAATGCCAGCGCAATGAACATTCGAAACTTTGCTCACTGTTCGTGACGTGTGACTATAATTTGTGACATACCTAGACTTGACCACGAACCACTAAAAATGTCGACGAGAGGCCGCTCCACGTCGCCTCGCCCGGTTGCGGACGCTGAAATGGATGTCGACCAGAGCCCTGTCGACAAGCCGGACGCCAAAGTGGTCATCATCACCAACCTCACCCGCAACGTCGTCGAGTCCCACCTGAAGACCATCTTCGGTTTCTACGGTCCAATCATCAAAATCGACCTGCCCATTTTCGGGAAATGTCAGTATTCTCCTCATGCCACTCCTTAGACTACTATCTGACTAGTCTTCGCTGATAGCTGGTCAAAACCGCGGCAAAGCAGCTCTCGAATACGCTGACCCGCCCTCAGCACACAAAGCCGCCTCCCACATGCACGGCGGCCAGCTCGATGGCGCTGTCCTCAAGGTCGAGCTCTCCAGCCTCCCCGTCCGCTCCCGCTCGCCCTCCCCGCGCACCCGTCCCCCGCCCCCACGGCCCCGTAACGGCCGCGACCGTGCCCGCACCCCCTCTCGCTCCCGCTCCAGGTCCCGCTCGCCCCTCTACCGCAGACGTGGCGACTTTCCTCCACCTCGGGAGCCCTTCCGCGGCCGGCCCTACGGCAGACGTGGCCCCCCCGGGCGTGGCGTGTACCGCCCCGCACGCACACCCAGCCGCTCGCGCTCGCGGTCCCCACTGCCACGCCGTGCCACGGACAGGCCGGGCCCCAGGAGGCGGTCACCCAGCTACCAGCGTGGCGGGTACGGGCGCGTGCGGCGGTCGAGGTCGCGGAGCTATTCTGTACGGTCGAGCCGTTCCCGCTCGCGGACGCGCTCTATCTCGAGATCGCGGTCTAGGTCTAGGTCGATGTCGTATTCGTCGTACTCGAGGTATAGTAGGAGCAGGAGCAGGACAAAGTCGGTCAGTCGGGGAAGGAGGAGTAATAGCCGAGATGATATCAGGGATAGCAGGTCCAGGTCACCAAAAGCGTTGTGAAGTTCTTTCTCTACGTTGCTGTTGCTTAATCTTTGCCTTCTTCTGTTTAGCTACTAATTATACCGATTCCGACAATGTAAATACAATCTTTGCCTCCTCGTGGTGAAGTGTCCATTGCGGAAGTAAAATGCAGCGTCTAAGATTTGTGTGCAAATCGTCAAGGTAGAGAAACATTGAACGCGTAGCTGCGATTAAAGAGGGACATGGCAAGTGTTTGTGTGCAGTGCTTGGTATCGTTCTCACGTCGTTTGGTGATAAGACCTGATGTTGCTCATCACCAGCTTTGGTCAACCTGCTCACCTTCGAATAGTGACATATAGTTCTGAGTCTTCGTTTGGTATATATGCGCGATGTGGTCTTCCCTAGCCGTTATAAATCCTCCTATGCCCTCGTTTACCCTTGCAGACGATGATGGAACCATCCAGTCGGTGAATCGGAAAGATAAGATCTGGTCCCGCGTCGGATGATACCCTCTTTGGCGCAGAAGCGACATTATGATATTCACGGGATCGTGTGGTATGGTGATGAACGCAGGAGGAGTATGCGGGATCCAAATGAAGCGTATTACCCATCCCTCTGTTAACAGCTTCCGCCAGCACTTGGGGATGTGCTTGAAGAAGTTGTGAGCACCCGATTGGTAGTAAGCTAGACGCCAGACTAGTCGGTGAAGTTTGTAAAAAAAGTCGCAGTCGGAGGCGCTAAGTTGGTCGTAAACCTTCCATGACTGAACGCCATTGATGAAGTCGGAGGATAAGATAGTGTCACAATTTTTCATGATCTCGGAGTAGGTGTCCAACCGAGCAAGAGCGACTCTGAGGAGAGAAAGTTTATCATACGCCTCGAGTATGGGCGGAGCAAATGTCGCCTTGTTCCACTCCTTTAGAAGACGCAAGCCTCGCTAAGATGCAGCGGAGGTCGCCATATTGAGCACTCGAGTAGCACAACTTCTCGAATCAACTGCAACTTCCGCGCCATTCTCTTGTAAGCGCCAGCGGTTACCACCTCTAGGATATGGCGCAGCCCGTTTGGCGTACATCCCGTGAGGCCCGCGTTTTGGTGCTGTAGCTGGGCTTGCAGAGCTGCATTGATTGCATCGCACAGTGCTCCAAAGTGGCTGGTGGTGTCGGGAGGTGGTTCATTAGATGCGAGATGAACGACAGCGCTGTGGCTGCACTGATCGAAGGTTAACGATGCAGCAACTGATTGGCCGCGGGGGTTGGTGACAAGACAGAAGGAGATCCAGTTGAGCAGCGAGGCAGTCTTGGTCTGTCTCCTCAGGCATGTTTCCCGCTTCGTTGATTTGCGCGGGTTCTCTCGGCCCTCTCAGCTGCCTGTATAGGAGTGCTGTTGTGGTGAACCGCAGCTGCAGCTCAAGAGTGCTCTTTGATGAATCCTATCCGAGTCCTTACTAAGTTAGACGGGGTGTACCCCATATTCAAAGCTTACCTTCGTTGCCGACATTTTGCTGTGGGGGTACTAAGATTGAATCCGAGTCTATCCCAATGATCAGCCACAGTAGTGAACAGCAACTGGAAAAGGTCTTACACGTGTAACTGGATCCTGGAACCTCCCATCGAAGTCTGTAGATGAATTGGTAAAGTATAATTGATTTGTAGAAATCCGTAAGTCCTAGTAGCCTAGTGCACAATAACCACAACGCCACATCGTGATTTCTCCATTTCCACTGTATATTAGCGTCCTTGCCGAGGATACAAGCCCTTACCAAGTATGACACGCTTCATCGTACTCGTGGTGAATTGTCTATAGTGGAAGGATATATATTTCGCAAATCATGGCATTAAAGGGGTATGGACTAATCGCTTGCGAGAGAGTCATCATCAGCCAGGAAAGGTCTAAAGCATCTAGTTAAGTCATCACGGTAGAGAAACTGTTCGATCAGACTCACGCATATTCATAGTCGTTTCGAATGGCATTGGTCATCCACTCCTCGTCCGCTTCTTGTGCGGGAAACCCTGACCCTCCTGCGATACTGAGGACAACAGGGAGCAATACGAGCCCGTGAAGAGCGCCCGAGATGATCAGGGTGAGCCACATCCGGAAATAGTAAATCTGTGACACGTATTAATACCCTAGGAGTCGAGGAAAACGCTCTTGAGAATACCTCAAGCAATTTGGACCGAGTCAATGCAAGCACAGACATTCCAATCAGCTTCGTGAAGGTGATCCCCGACAGCACCTGGTGGCAATCAGAAAACCCGAGAAAGCACAAAGATCTCGGCAACATACCGAAGGCCCGACATCGACCAAAGCGGTCCACATCCTCTCATCCCGCTCTTTTTGTCCCGCAGGATGATCAACAGGCAGCCCGGACCCCGCACTCATAAACGCCCTCGCAACATGCGCACAAAACTCCACTGCAATACCCAGCGAGATGACCAAATTCACCAAACTGATCGCATTCAAGCTGATCCCCCACAGCGGCATAACACCCATGACGGTGATCACCGTCAGGCCCACCACACCCGTGACAATCGAGCCCGTCCTCCAGCTGCCTAGGAAAAGTGCCGTCACAACGAGCACTGACGCGAGCCCGAGCCCAAGCACCTCCTGCGTGATCGCGACGATGTGCGCGTACTGGTCAAAGAAGACGTAAAACAGCGAGTACGGGAAAACGTCAGCGCCTGTGTGCTGCGAGATGTCGTCCGCGATGCGGTGCGCCGCGGCGAAGGCGTTCACGAAGTCAGCCTGCGACTTGAGCGGCGCGTGGAACGTGCGGAAGTGTGATGCCACGACATCGCCGCCGTCGTCACTGAAGGAGAGCGCGGCGCCAAAGGACGCTTTGCCTGCGAGCGGGCACTCTTCCGTCGTCGCTGAGACGAGCCACTGCTTGACATAGCGCATGAATTCTCCGTCCTCGGGGAGGCCTTCCATTGTGATGTTCCATGCCGGTGTCTTGTCTTCGTAGCACGGTTGGCAGAGGCGGGGGGAGTCGTGGTCGGTGCAGAAGACGGATGGGTCTGCTTTGCGCACGCGGCAGCATTCTTCTTTGCCCGGGTCGAGCCAGCCGAAGAAGTCGTCAATCCAAGAGGCACTTGGTTCTGAGATGAAGGAGGATTCGGGACGCTTCCGTTCTCCCTCCAGCATGTTGGCGATAGAAAATTCCTGACAGGTAGTGAACCGACCGCATAGAGCTTGTTGGCCAGGCCTCTTCATAACGTTGATATCCCGGGAAACAAAGTACACAGGGGGTCCGACATCAAGATATGCATCGAGGTTATCAAAGTAGTCGACCAAGTAAGAATCGGAGGGCAATGCCAGTCGTTGATCTAGAAATAGGACGTTCAGTATTGGACTTATACAGAGGTTTCTCTAGGCTCACCTAGACCGAGCTGAATGTGCTGCATAGAAATTACAGAGGCAACGAAGCCACCTGTAAAAATAATCATGACAATGCCCTTTACGACAGGCTTGAGCAAGAAAGGAGCATAGTGACGGCGGATGAAACGCCCAATTCTGCCTAAACCACTCCCACTCGCCGGTCCATCGAGCAGTGCAATTCGAGATGGAAACCTGATACAGGGGAAGCAGTCAATGCGACTTGCTTCAAAGCGCTTCAAATCCAGGCAGAGGGCGCTGATAAACACCGTAACTTGAAGGAAGGCATTCAAGAACACGCTTCCTGCCGCGTACAGAGCAAAATTCCGAACAGCCGGCATGGGAACGAGGGCGCCAAGGGAGAACGCGACCGTTTCTGTAATCGTGCTCAGTAAAATGGAGGGGCCCATCTTCGCTAGCGTCCGCGCCACACGCTCCTCGGCTGATAGATACTGCGGCATGGATGCCGTATCTACATCTTCGCGAATAGATGAATCATATGGCGAGCGGTACGAATGAGTCGGCGACATGGGTGTGGTGAAGCCGCCTTGGGAGGCAGGCGCCGCGGCGTTCGGCCCATGGAGGAAGTTCTGTCGGTCAAGTTCGTGGACGAGGATGAAGACGTTATCGACGCCTACTGCGAGGACGAGGAAGGGGATGACTTCGGCAATGATAATCGTTACTTTAACTCCAATTAAGGAGAAGAACCCGACGGAGGACGAGACGGAGAGGATGACGAGAGCGATGCCAAATAGGCCGAGCATGAACTTAGACCCTATGAAGAGACTTCGAGGGAGACGGGGAAGGAGGTGGGGAACTGTCCGGGAGTCGACGGAAAGAGACGACGAGGACACACTGGAGCGCTTGAAGAGTCCAGGGAAGTTACGCGCCCACTGTGCGAGGGAGGAGAAAACACCCTGGTCTTCGCGTATGACGGAGCCGGCGCCTAATGTTAGGGAGACATAGAAGAACATGGCGAGGTAGGATAGAACGACGATCTTGACATCAGTGTTGGTGCTCTTGTTGATTTCTTCTTCTAACGAGACGCCTGTAGAGAAGGCGATCTGCAACCCTGCTTCGTATCGCGACCTTTGGCTGAGATCTGTGAGGTATGTGCGCAAAGTCTGCTCCCACTCCATCGCTTTCGCTTGTACTTCAGTATCCAACGAATCAGACACGACCATTGTGACGACTAACGCTTCAGCATCTGCATAAGCTTTACGCCCGTCTTCGGTCTCCGGAACACCTCCAAGCACGTAGTGTGGAGCGAGTGGTTGTAGGAAGTCGGGAAGACACTCCACAGGATTTCTTGCACATCCTTCCAAATGTTCAGACCACGTATCCTCATCATAGCCGTCTAGGTCATTCCCAAACCAAGCAGCAATTGATTGCACCACACATGCGCCTCGAGGCCCGGCAGGTTTGAAACAGACGTCGGAAAGACGGTAACCGCTCGGCGAACGCAGGGAGCGAATGTCTTCTTCAACCTTGAACCAATACTTCAGGTGATCCCAGGAGAGCACAGGTTCAACATTTGTCGTTAATGATAGATTCGATTGCGCGACAGTTTGCTCGGCGGCAGTGACGAATATCTGTTCTGTGCGATAGAATGGTCCGAAATTTTCATCAAAGAATTCCTTCTGTTGTTTGCTTTCGGATGATGGTGCTACCCACAACCGAACAGGGTCCGTCTCGATCTCGAACTTCTTCCATCCGATGTTGAGGAGCCCGACAACGACGAAAACAAGACAGAACATCAGCCATGGGTACGAGGCGGCAAATGATCCCATTTTGTAGAAGGAGCGACGGAGGAAGGTATTGAGTGGATATTGACGAGGTTGGAGGGTTTCTATGGGGTCTAGCAAAGAGGCTCCACGGCCTAGGTGTCGCGACTCTGATTGTGCACCTAACGAATCCTCGTCGAGATGCTGTGCTGCAAGGGAGCCTTGACCGACGAGCCCGCGGACATGGATTCTCGGTGAAGAAGCGTCCTCGGACAATGCCACCCGTTCATATGTCCTCTCCCTGCGTCTCTTGATGGTTACCGAAACAACGTAGCCAACAAAGAAGCCTAACACGGCTAAAGAATATCCAAGGATAAGAAAGAAGGAGAGACAGGAGAGTCCGCCAACCTGACAGGTTGGAGCTGCATTAGGTGGAGGGACGGCTGGTAAGGTTGGGCAGATGGATGGGCAATCTATACAAGTGCAACGACTAGCGAGGTCGTTGTCAGCACAACCTCGAGCTGTGGTGTTTAGGGGGGTGAACTCTGGAGGGGCTGTTGACGGAAAGTTGATTTGGAAGGGACTGCCGATGGGTTTCTCGTCTCCCATATACTTCAAGAATCCACGGTAGTCCTTCGCGCCTCCACCTATCAATTCCATGGCATATCCATTCGTTGTCCCAACTTGGACATCCTTGCAACTATTGTAGAAGCCCTCTCCGTACTGCTCTGCAACATGAAAATCGAGGGATTTGACAGCTGTTTGTCCTGTCTGCGTCTGCTGCGTAGAGGTGACGTTGACGAACGAGCTTTGCTCAGGGGAGCATGTGAGTGTACAGAAGAAGGAGCGGAAGTTGTTCCGGCAAGCTGGGCATGCTGAAATGAGGCCTTCCACTTGGTTGAAATTATCGCGCAAAGATTTGACTTGTTCCGTTGTACAGCATGTTGGCCCTTCTGTAAATTCGGGCCCACAAACCTTAACTAGCAGGGAACGAGCCTCTTCATCTGGCTGTACAAATGATGAAAAAGAATTCAGATGCATGATATAAGTGACATACCTCCACCGGTGGTCCATCGTATGGACAAGGCAGATCCTTGCCGAAGAAACCCTTCTTTCCACAGGAGTCACGCATGGCACATCGACCTGTAGTCGATGCTCTACTTCTACTGCCTCTGTGCGTCATTTTGGAGGTAGTCGGTGAGTCGGGAGTATGGGGAGGACCACGTCAGTGCATGCAGGCAAGCCGAACCGTAGACGGGAGAAGCACAGTGACAGAGACTAAAGTGACGCGACGCGAATAGAGTTCCTGCCCTCACGTGGCATCTGTCTCCGACACGCGAGCTTCACGAACTTCACCCATGGCTGAGCCAACCAAAACACCCAAGCCCAGCACAAGCTCAAAGCCCCGCAAACGGTTCGTTGGCAGTAAAATCGCGACCCCGTCCAAACCGGGGGTCTCTGCGACTATCCGCCATCAGATACCACAAGACATCCTCCTCGACGATCAGCTCAATGCCGCCATCAGACAGCTACCCTCGAATTATTCGTTCGAAATTCACAAAACCATCCACCATGTGCGGAAGAACAATGCAACGATGGTAGCTTTGCAGATGCCTGAAGGGCTGCAGATGTTTGCGTGCACCATCGCAGATATAATTGAGAGGTGCGTGGTCGACCCAAGGCCTTTCCGTTAGATCTGAACCAATGATCCATGCAAACGTAGATTTACAAGTGCCCTGACAGTAATCATGGGCGACGTGACGTATGGCGCATGCTGCATCGACGATTACACTGCCGTTGCATTGGGATGTGACATGCTCGTCCACTATGGGCACAGCTGTCTAGGTACGTGCGGCTACCATCTGAAAACCAACGAGACGGTGTTAAAGGCTGTTACAGTGCCGATGGACCAGACCTCAATCAAGACCCTCTATATCTTCGTCGAGATTGCCATCGACTCCACGCATCTTGCTCAGACTGTTCGCCTGAATTTCCCAAGTGACCGGCAACGGTTTCATGAAAACCTCTTGAGCTCAGAGGAATCCGATCGTCTAATACCAGCTGGCACGAAAATTGGATCTACATCTCACCTCCGAATAGAGGGTCCATCGAATTCTGAGCAGATTGGTGAATCAGGACCATCAACATCTCCTGAACCCACACGACTGGCGCTAGTGTCGACGATACAGTTCGTGGCTACGCTACAGCGGCTCAAAGAGGATCTCACAGGAGAATCCTTTGTGGTCGATCCTTCTAAACCATCCTCTGGCCTGCTCGAGGCCTCTTCCAAAACCCCTGACACCGATACACCAGCTGAGCAAATAACCAAGTTGTGGTCTGGGAGATATGAAGCCACAATCCCAAGATCCAAACCCCTCTCACCCGGCGAGATTCTGGGATGCACTGCTCCCCGGCTGAACGATACCGATGCCCTAATGTATATCATCCTCATTCTCCGCAATTTACTTTAATCCTTATTCACTTTGAACTATAGCTACCTGGGTGACGGCCGCTTCCACCTGGAGTCGATAATGATCGCCAATCCATCCGTGCCCGCCTTTCGGTACGACCCGTACTCGAAGAAGCTGACGCGGGAGCGGTATGACCACCGCGAGATGCAGACGGTGCGAGATGATGCAGTACAAACCGCACGCAGGAGCATTGCTGCATTCGCTCGTGACTCGCGCGAGATTGAAACGTCTGGCAACGAGCCTATACCACTCTGGGGTGTCATTCTCGGCACCCTAGGACGGCAAGGGAACTTCAAGCAGTTACAGGTAGGGTACAACTTCACATCTTGCTATCCTATTCTCACAATGCTTTCACCAGGCAATCACAAATCAACTCCAAGCATCCGCCACGCCCATCCCCTACATCCAAATCCTCCTCTCCGAGCTTTCCCCCGCTAAGCTCGCGCTCTTCAACCCGCACATCTCCACCTTCATCCAGACCGCCTGCCCGCGCCTCTCCATTGACTGGGGGTACGCTTTCAACCGACCGCTGCTCAGTCCCTACGAGACGGCGGTGGCGGTCGGCCGGACCCCTAGTTGGATACAACACGACGAGGAGCAAGGACACAGAAGGGAACCAGGGACGTACCCAATGGACTTTTATGCGGCGGGCAGTCCGTGGGCGATCTCACGGACGACGGCGGCGTTTTGATGTACTAAGGTTCCTGTAGTCAACTGGAGCCCAGGTAACTGCAGTAAATCAATCCTCCAGCCCCCCGCATCAGCTCCAGGTATTTGGAACGCCATCGGAGAGAAAGAAGCGCCTTCCACGCGTAGTCGTAGTGTACCACGCGTTTGCGTTGTATTCTACTACCCCTTTTTCGCTGCATCGAACTTCGAAACCTGCTCGTGAACTTCTATCGTTTTGCTTTCTTTTCTTCCCAATTTTTTTGTACAACAGGATGAGTCGACGGGTCCAGGATCTGAGTTTCAAGGAACAAGAAAAAGAAAGAACGAGATCTGCATTCTCAAGTTCACTCAAACAAGATTTCAAGAAGCTGTGTGTATACAGTGTACCCCAAAAAATTTGGATTATTGATGCACCTTCCTCCTCACCCCTAATTTCAAAGTCCCACACCAAAAGAACTCCTTTATCGTAGGAATGATGCAAGCCGAATTAAGTACATTGAAAGAAGATGTTGAAAATACAGAGCGAGTCTCGTTGTCCTCGGGATTTAAATGGCTGTAGGCCAGACAATCCAGGAACCGGGGTGAGGGCAGTTCGGCGTCGCTTCGGCTAAGGCATCCTGATACAAGGATAAGCGCAATATTCGCCATTGGGCGCTATCTCCTGAGTAATCCAGGACATGGGGAGAGACGACTCAGGTTCGTTGTGTTCGTTTCTGATGTGTCCGATGCGTCTGTTCAGTGGCGACCGGAAATTGTCTGAAAAGATTAAAGACGATCCGAATGTCGAGGAGTGGATGTGTCTGATTGATGCTCGTGGGTTCTGTTGTGTTTACATACTTATTAACCAGTCCCTTCTGATGCATAGTACTATCTTTGGCGAAAGATGCTGCATGCTAGGAGATAGACACTCCCAACTCTACTATACATACATGACACCCGTAGGGAGATACGAAGAGTGAACTCTCTTCCTCTCGTATTCGGAATAGTCAAGTTGGCGTTCACCCCAATAGAACCGTGGCGTAAGAGGAAGGAATGAAGTTCGAGATGCGTACTCGATGGGTCCCGGTCCGAGTCTGTCCTGGTCTATTTGAGTCGCTCAGGTTATTCGAGCTCGTCCACTTTGGCGGGAATGAAAGATAGACAGTATAAAGAGAGTACCGTAAGCCTCGGATGCGTATCTTGAAGCGAGAGATAAGGCCGTACCAACCTAGTTTGACCAAATGTGGCGTGTTGTGGACGGTGACGTCATCTGATCGCGTGAGAGCGGCCCGAAGATCACCATTTGTGTATTCGAGCTTCCAATCCATGACGGTGACAAGCGCGAGCGATGAACAAAATGACATAGACACCCCCACGAAGAGCGTCATTCGCCTCAATGTACCTCCACGGTTCTATCTTGTCCCTGGAGCTGCGATCATTGTCGGGTCGGCCATTGGGATACTACGTGGGTCGCAGCGGGCGTCGCTTCGTTTTCTCGCGGAGAATGTTCATCGTCCGCCAACAACGGTGCAGGGATGGTACTTTTACAACAAGACGAAGAACTACAAGGTTCTGTTTGGAGGACTCAAAGGGGCAGCTGTGGAGGCAAGTAAGCTGACCGTTGTTGCGCTGGGTTGGGTGGGGATCGAAGAGGGGCTGCAGAGAATAGGGTGGGGGCAGTCCAGTGAGATAGGTGCGGCTTTGGGGACGGCGGGGATGTATTCAGCTGTGTGTAAGTCGGTGGCTTCGGATCATGTTGAGAAAATTGCCTGACATGGCGTCCTTGTGCTCCGTAGACCGCTTACCATGGAAGACAGCTCGCCGGACACTGATTCTGGGATTGATCATGGGAAGTAGCATGAAGATGCTGAGTTGGGGAAGGGAACAACTGGCAGATAAGGCGCATGTACTAAGCGAAAGCGGTGGTGAGGGATTGGAAATAAAAGGAGGTGGGGTGGGATAGATACTCCGATTGCATCTGATCGGGCCCGCAGCGGGGACAGGGGCAATGTATGTACAGCAGAAAAAGGGTATTTTCGTAGATAAGACGTGTTTGTTGCGCCTCATATATAAAGAGAGCGGCAAAAATCAAACACTTTCGGGACCTCAATGTGCTCCACAGTGCCCGTGACTTTTATGGATGCTACGATTGTTTCCTTCTCGTTTCACAGGCTTTCCTACCTGTCCTCGATAACCATACAGAAGGCAATGATAAAACTCTGGCCAACCACCCCCATGGACCAGCTCACACCGAGGGCATCGACGGGGCAGGAGCGCAACCCTTTTGACGTGTCCTTATCGACCGGATCGACGGGCGGCTCTAGTCCATGGCCTACAACGCCGACCGCAACATACCATCCGTTGCTGAACACCCATTCCGCCCATGGCTCGCCTCACCCGCATTCTGGCCTACATTCGGCCAACGCCGACATCACGAGCCCGCTAGGCACGCCTACGCTTGGTGCTGCCTCTCAGCCAACCACTCATCTTTCTCTTCATGCTCCCGACTTCAACATGCAACAACCACCCGCCGTATCCCGTAGAGCCCTTGCGAACAAGTCCACGCCATCATCGCCATCGCCCTCCACGCAGACTGCCACTTCTACTCCCCAAGTAACTTCCTCAAAGGGACAAATACATGTAAAATTAATCCAGGCTCGCGGACTCAACGTCCGCTCATCCTCTGCTCGCCCATATGTCGTCGTTCAATTCGAAAAGAACGAGTTCGTTTCTCGTGATCCGACTGCGGAGACCGACAAGGAGGTGAAGGGAACCGCGACCAACCTGTCTCGCAACTCGTCTTCAAATGCCATTACTGCCCTGGGGGCCATTGGGAGCAAAGCGGCTGCTTTGGACGCTACCAGGAAGGAACGAAACGGCAGCAGCAGCCACCCTTCTCCTGCTTCATCCGTCTCCTCGGGGAAGTCTGTAGCAGGTATTTCCAACGGACTTTTTGGTCGTCTTTCTGCCCATAACCCTGTCTGGAAACACGAGGTCTCCTTGTAAGCACGTTATCACTCAGCGTGTTTCTCAGCTGATTGCAATCCTTCCTGCTAGCGATGTTACATCAGAAGAATCCCTCATTACATTCAACGTTTACGACCGATCCGTCGAGGACCAGGGTTTTTTGGGAACAGTCCAAGTGAAGCCGATATTGGTACATGATCACACCGTAGATCAATGGTACAAGTAAGTCACTTACCCCACATTTGTTCTCCCTCTTTTTGATCCTGCCTGTTCGGCGGTATCCACTTTGACCCAATCGGCGACGTATCTGATTTAATACTTCCCCTCAGACTCAAGCCCTTCGAGAACGAAGTCGTTAATGGAGAGATGCGGGTGCAGATAACGTTCGAGCAGTATAAGGTGCGCTATCGGCAATTACGTTTTATGATGACCCTGGTAGTTAATCGGACCTGACCATTCACAGACAAAACGAGCGCTTACTCCGAGGGACTTCGAATTTCTGAAGCTTATCGGCCGAGGGACTTTCGGGAAGGTCTTCCAGGTCCGGAAGCGGGATACGAAGCGCATATATGCCATGAAGGTCCTGTCCAAGAAGGAAATCGTGGCAAAAAAGGAAGTCGCGCATACCATCGGCGAGCGCAAAATTCTACAGCGTTCGCTGGACTCGCCGTTCCTCGTCGGCCTGAAGTTCAGCTTTCAAACTGACTCGGACCTGTACCTGGTGACTGACTTCAAGAGTGGAGGCGAGCTGTTCTGGCATCTGCAGCGCGAGACCCGGTTCACCGAAGAGAGGGCAAGATTCTACATTGCAGAACTCGTCTTGGCCCTGGAACACCTGCACAAATTTGACATTGTATACCGGTTCGTTTCTCCCCGCAACCCTCACGTTAGCGCGCAGGCTCAGACGATGGACCCAACAGCGACCTCAAACCAGAGAACATTTTGCTAGACGCTACGGGTCATGTGGCACTCTGTGATTTTGGGCTTTCTAAGGCCGATCTTCGGTCAGACGAGCTGACAACGACTTTCTGCGGAACAACGGAGTATCTTGCACCAGAAATCCTTCTGTCGGAACAGGGATACTCCAAAATTGTGGATTTTTGGTCTCTCGGCGTGCTCCTGTTTGAGATGTGCTGTGGCTGGAGCCCCTTCTATGCTGAAGACACACAGCAAATGTACAAGAACATCTGCTTCGGGAAGATCCGCTTTCCGAAAGGTGTGATCGGTGAAGACGGAAAGCAGTTTGTCAAAGGAGTGAGTATATCTCCATCTTTTCTCAATCTTCGCCTTCTTCGTTCTTTGTTGGACACGTTTTTTTTTGTCATGTTTGATCTATGATCGTTCCTTGATTCTCATACTATTTTATATCATGCAGCTTCTTAACCGGAATCCGAACCACCGACTAGGTTCTTCTCGTGATGCGGCAGAACTCAAAGAGCACCCTTTCTTCAAGTCGATCGACTGGGAGGCGCTTGCACGTAAACAGGTAACTCCACCGTTCAAGCCTGTCGTCGAGTCGGATGAGTCTACCAGCAACTTCGATCCCGAGTTCACCTCTGCCGACATCCGTGATGTTGGCCTTGCGGACATGGACCTTGACGAGGAGGATCCTTCGGAGAGCTGGGTGTCGCAGTCGATCGGCAACACCGGGCTCACGCATACGCCAAACGGGCCCCTGGGGTGCGAGCGGGAGGGGAAGAGCCCACTGAGTCCCCTCGGGCTCAACGGGTCGAGTACAAACGGACGGATGCAGGGCATCCAAATCAAGCCGAAGAAGAAGAAGGATGATGCTGCGGGGAGCCCGCTGACGAACAGTGTGCAGGCGAACTTCAGGGGTTTCACGTACTCCGGCGGGGAGAGCGTCGTCGCGCCTGCAAGCCATCTCAGACAGAAGGTGGAAAACGAGGCCGCGGTGGAGGACGAGGAGATCGCTATGCCCACCACGGATGACGAATTTGACGAAATTGGGAAGCCTGTGGGACGATATGCGAATGCCCGGCGGAAAGGCCTGGGGTTCAGCTCGCTGGATGACGACATGTCGTAATAGGCTTCGGGTGGGTACACCGGATCAGTCGTGGTCGCTGGAGTATATGGGCTCCATAATTCGCAGTAAGTGGACGGCCACAGGAGAAGAGGGGGACATCGTTTTCGGACGCCCACTCATCAGCATATGGAATTTCTTTCTTTCAATCATCATTTCATGGTCTGGTAATATATTTATCCTCATTCATATAGCGCCGCGCAATAATTTGCATGCCAACATTGTAGTTTCTTTTTACTCTTCTTGCGGACTCATTGCAGCCCAGCTTCGTCGTGCCATTATATGTACCCATGCCTATGTACTACGACAAGTATACATTACGATGCTCTAATAAAAGGATCGAAGATCTCGTCAGATCATTGAAAATTACTGTAGCGTAAGGATAGATAAAGCAAGTGTCCAAGAAGATATCCTGTTCTACCAGTCGTTCAGCGTCTTACAGCCTGGTCTTGAAATATTCAAGCCGCCGCGGAGAAGAGGGGGCAATACGAGACCGTGGATGATGGTATTGACGACAATAGACTCTACTTCATGAGGCGAAACGCGGCCGTACCACACGCACGTCCCTTGCGGTGTATACATCTGCCATTCATTATGCGTGTTAATACCCAACAGTACCGGTAGCAAGTAACGCGCACTATACAGTTCCCGGCGTATTTGTGTCCGCCGACATGTGAGGTCTTGAGGATGAGTGCTCGTTTTTCCCGGGAACTACTCATGAGCTCTTTCGTGATGTGTTGTTGCGTCTCTTCCGGTGTCCCTTGGAGGTCTTCCAAGGGCGGACCCATAAGGCAATGACATTCAAGGTGCGTGTCAGCGGCCCATCCATTTTGTTGTAATGAGTGGACGAAGGCTATTCCACGTGTCAACGACATGAGCAGAGAGACATAAGAAAGCATTACCTTGTTCAAGCTTTGGAGCGGCTATCGCACACCGATTGTCCCTCTTTTTATGTGAACCTAGTAGAGTCAGCAAGGACAATTGGTAAGGTAAAGGGACGTGGGAAGGGAACCTACACAGCAGGATGACACATGAGTATGGAAGAACCCACGTCTTGAATGGTGTTTTCTCCGTAATCGCACCCCCGCGTACTACATTCGGATCTATCGCACTCTCCCACAGCCCTCGTGCCCCCTCTCTCGTCCGCGGGACGTCCGAGACGAGGGTATAGTCTGGAAAAACCAGGACCGTCTCCTGGTCAAGGTCGTCGCTCATCGTGTTATGGCTACCATTCAATATTGAAATCTTCGTAGAGTCCTTTGAGCGGAACACGCCGGGAGTCGAACGCACTGCCTTGGGTGCTGGTGTTCCGGGCGGTGTGGGCTCCGATATTGGTGGGTTGGCCTGGTTCTGGGCCCCCATGAGGTAGGCAGCGAGACTGCCCTTCGTCTCCGTCACCTCTCTGTCCCAGTCCGTCTTTCCAGTGGAAATAATAACCTTCGTGCGAAATTACTTTAGAGATGACAGCGAGCTATCAGGCGCCTTACCTGTCGACGGTAGGGCTTCACAGACCCCAGCATCTGCGATTCATTGTCGATGTTGAAGCGGTTTGGGTAGGAATCATGCCCTGGGTGGTGGCGGTGAGCAAGTCGTTATCAGATAACCACATTGTTTACCTTCCTCGCATGGATCCGAGCAGTTACGACAATCTGCCGTGGTGAATGGGACTGCAGCGGCCTCTAACTGCGATTTGATGGTGTCTGGATCGAGTGCGTTGCCGAGGACCATAGCTTGGAGCCTCCTGAGGCTGTACATAATGATGAGTGAAGTGGTGGGGAGAACGGGAGAGAGTTTACATGCAATCAGCGGTCAGAGTGGACAAGCGACGGTTATCAGATAAGATGGCGGTCACGCACGGCCCCTGGTTACACTGTCAACCTCCGACTGCCAGTGCTTGATACAATACCCGGTCCTGACACTACCTCTGCGCCCTGTATACCTCAATGGTTTCAACACCGTCGCACGACATTCAAAGCTTCCAGACCACTTTGCGGTCCGCGATGCACATCATAGCCATTGCAGGCGCAGGACTTTCTGCTGCTTCTGGTGTGTTGTTCGTCCCCAAGTACCCAGACTCAGTCGTGTACGATATGTCTGTAAACAGGCGTGCCCACCTTCCGGGGAGCTGGTGGTATGTGGAGAAAATACGACGCCATGAGCCTTGCAACCCCAGGTAGCTTCAAGAAAAATCCATCACTTGTATGGCAGTTCTACCACTACCGCCGAGAAGCGTTTGTTACGTCCTGTCAGTGCCCGTAGCGTACAACTCATGGAGTACGATCAAATAGGGCTCTCAAGGCGGTACCCAACCCCGCTCATTTCGCTTTGGCTTCATTTTCCCTACCACAAATTCGGGAAATCCGACCTTCACCTTGATAACCCAAAACGTCGACGGCCTAAGCGCGAGAGCACTAGAACAAGTACTTAGCTCACCAGTT
>JABCKH010007628.1:0-63104 GCA_018851285.1 Lyophyllum semitale | reverse complement strand
ATAGGGCTCTCAAGGCGGTACCCAACCCCGCTCATTTCGCTTTGGCTTCATTTTCCCTACCACAAATTCGGGAAATCATAGCTCCAGGCTCGACCTTCACCTTGATAACCCAAAACGTCGACGGCCTAAGCGCGAGAGCACTAGAACAAGTACTTAGCTCACCAGTTTTCCCATCAGATACATCGGATGATCAGCCTAAGATGCTCGAGATGCACGGAAAGCTATTCGATGTGAAGTGCACGTCAAGGACCTGTGGCCACACCGAGTTCAACACAGCTTCTCCAATTTGTGCGAGCCTTGCGGGCACCGAAAAACTCATTGCAGCTGGAGATACAGAACACGAGATCCAGGTTACAGACCTACCGCGCTGCTCGAAATGCAATGCCCTTGCCCGGCCAGGCGTTGTCTGGTTTGATGAAACACCTGTCCACCTTGATGTTATTGGGAAGCTGGTCGATCAGGCCGATTTATGTCTCGTGGTTGGGACATCATCGACGGCGAGTGTACCACACATCGGTGCCCTTGATCCTCACTTACAGAACTTACAGGTATATCCAGCCGCCGGCTACGCTTCAGATGTCAAAGAGAATGGCGGCAAAGTTGGTGTTTTTAACCTTGAGCATTCGGCAGGCGATGAAGAAGCCGACTTCCTGTTCTTGGGCCCATGCGAGGAAATGTTGCCGAAAGCATTAGGATTAACCAGTTAGACCCAGGTGATATTGTAGTATACTCTTAGAGTTCCCTGTGAGCTCTTCCCGTAATCACCCCTTCATACGAAGTGGCAGGAGAAGAACCCTAGTGTAGGATATATATGCCGGTTAGGCTGAACCGATACGACTTGTTACACAGAAGTCTATACACTCCGTTAGGCAAACCCAAGTAACTAGTCAACCGACGACATACCCAGTATCACCGTTCAGGAACCTCCATTGGCTCTTTTTCTAAAAATTCCTGAATATCCTCTTCCTCTACCAAAGGTTTCGGGATTGTCTGATTCGCCACCGCCTCCCTCAGAACTTCCAGACCGGGAAGCGTTGAACCCAGGTCCGTCGCATTGACTCCATACAGCGCCTCCACCACCTTCAGTTCTCGTCCAGTCTTAACCCCGCTCCACCCCAGATAAGACGAGCGGTAGTTTTCATTGATCTGGCCGCGGTCCTTCAGCGTCTCCTGGTCCCATTCGGCGATTTTTGGGGCCCTGCGCTGGTCGGCGAGTGCGTTTTGCAGGTCTTTCACGGTGGTTCCGTCGTTCCTGACTTTGGGATCTTTGGACAAGAAGGCGACGTCGATGCGCTGGGAGAGGTTTTCGGGGGTGATAAAGGTGTCCGCTTGGTGATAGAGAGCGATTAGTGCACGCATCTTTTCGTCGGGGAGTGTGCGTTGGGGCCCTGATTTCGGGGTTGTCGTTGAGACATGCCGGCAGATTATGCTCGCTCGCCGTTGTATGATCGTCGAGAGCGACATTGGCGTCTAAGAGTTATTGGACAAAACAACTTACAGCCCATAGGTACAAACAACCACCAACGCGACTGAAGTCTGCGAAAATACATCCTGCAATTTGAATTTACGCATAGTTGTTGTACACTATTTCATAAGATAATTTATAGATGGGCTTTAAAGCCGGCTTTTTCAAGGAGTGCATCTCCCTTTTTCTTGCGCTCAGCGGCCTTCTGTGTAACCTGAGGAGCACGCTTGAGCTCCCTTTGCCCGACTTGTTGGATGTGAACCTATAAATATAGTGAGCAGACTAGCAACAGGTTGGCAGAAATTCATAGGTACGGACAGCATCAGGCCCCTGCGGTTGAAGTTAGCATTGAGCCGATAAGGGGAAACAACAGTACTCACATCAGCAATACGAAGTGTGCGCAATCCTGCCCACATAGCCGCAAGCGCGGTATCCTGCGACACACCCTCAGCGCCGAATGATTGAATCGCCCGGTCAATGACGGTCAGTGCCATCGAAGGAACAACGAACTGATGGTATCGTGAGGAGCGAGTTTTTGATACCAGTAAATGAAACGCACTTTTGCGATTCCGATCTCTTTCAAAGCACCCTTCGCCTTGTATTTGTCAATCTAACAAATAATTAGTGGTGGACGACGCAGATAATTGGAGTATAACCAACCTGGAGAGCAGCGCTTAAGACGAGAAGACGTGAAGCTTCAATCTCGGCCCGTGACTTTGCGATGTCTGCGACAACGGAACCTTGTGGAAATCTTTGTCAGTAAAGCAGAGTGTGGATAGCAAGGCCTTTGCGTACCGTGTTCATAAAGATACTTTCCGAACGTCTTGCGTCCAGGGTCTGTCACTCGTTGAAGCATCAAGTCCAACGCCGCCTGTGCCGCACCAATGGAGCGCATGCAATGGTGGATGCGTCCAGGTCTGTAAAGATCATTCAATATGTTTGGCCCACGGTAGAAGTCGTCTCACATACCCAAGCCGACCTTGAATAATCTCAAAGCCACGTCCCCAACCAAGCACCAGATTTTCCAATGGAACGCGAACATTCTCATAGATGATCTCACAGTGTCCCTCCGGCGCATCGTCATATCCAAAGACGTGCATGGGTCGGATGATCTTGACGCCAGGCGCGTCGGCAGGCACAATCACAACGCTCTGTTGGTTGTAGCTGCTCTTGTTTCCTGGGTCGCTCTTTCCCATGACAAGGTGAAGCTTGGTCCTCGGGTCGCCTGCGCCGCTGATCCACCTATGAATACCCGGTACCTGTAAGCGCTTCGCCCCCTGCAACAGCAGCAATCTCATCCCACCATTTGTGTCCATTGATCACAATCTCGTCGCCCTCCCTCCTAATCGAGGTCTGGATGTTCGTGGCATCAGAAGACGCGACTATGAAAGAGAAAACGTTTGAGAACCTCCAGCACCAAACCGAAATCGCCGCGTGATGTGCGCACCGTTCTTTTCAGTCATCGCGAAGGCAGAACGGGTTTCACCGTTCAATAGCGGAACCAACCACTTCTTCTGCTGCGCAGGCGAGCCATAACGCGCCAATACCTCTGCAGCAATCGTTACATGGCATACCTCCCATCCAACAAAGGGCACATACCCATATTGCCTGTGTCAGGAGCAGAGCAGTTTACGACCTCCGGGGCCATATGTCCACCGCGGCCCAGGATCTCAGCCATAACCGCGTACTGCACGTCGAGGTCAGCTAAATACACATCACGTCTTGCATTGGAGTTGTAGGCACCTCCAAGTTAGTGAGAGGAACGCCATACTCTGGGTAGTGCGCCTTGCTGAGGAAGAGATTCCAGAGCCCAAGTTTCCTTGCTTTCACCTTGAGCTCTTGGATCACTGGAATGACGGTCTTCCACCGTTTCTCGGGGTCAGTGGGTATCTGGGCATGAGCGAGCCTGGTGGCAGGGAGCACCTCCTCCTAGAACGCACCATTAGCACGCCTCCCTCTGCACTCATATCAAAGCTCAGACGTACCTCAACGAACTTGATAAGCTTGGCAAGGGTTTCCTTTGCGTATGGCGAGAACTTGTCCTCAATCTTCGCATACCCTCAGCTTCTGCACTGGTGAATCAATATTGAGGGCCACATACCATGGCCCAGGAGGCCTCGGATGTGTATTCGACGACTGGATGGGGAGCCATATTGGAAATGGGCTGGTGAGTTCAGCGTATGATGATGGGGATGCATTCTTAAGTAACCTGGGGAAACACCGGCAACCTCGACACCCGGACAACCGGAATTGCTGAGAGTTCTTATAAAGCTATGAAAGACATGTATTACAACGCCTAGGACGTTAAGTATCTGTAGGTAGTGATAAAAATAATCGTAACGACTCGTTCGGTTGCATAGCGATACAAGCAGGTACAGTACAGATTTACGTTATTCAAGAAAGATGAGTATGGTCCGAATTCAAATGTGAAAATATGCGCACGTTCAAGATGGATGATTCGTCAAATCAAGAGTATGGTCACCTAGATTAAAGGGCAACTCTGGGTCGTACCCGAATGCGCCTGGATCATAGCTTTGCCACAGCACATCCTGATCATTCATAGGATACCCACCTGGGTTGTAGTTCCGAATGTAGTCCAGACCACGGAAGGGGAGGCCCGTCGCGGCAAAGGATGAGGACAGAGGCGTAACGGAGAGACCAGCCATCGTCAGGTCCGATGTATCGTATCCTGAGTACCCATCAAGTGATGACGAGTAACCGTACGGGTTGGGATATAACGCCGCTTCTGACGTGTACATGTCCAGCTCAGAGGAACGCGACTCGTCGCTGCCATTCCATGGGTTAGGATTGCTCTGTGACAAGGGACTAGATAGTCCGTAGTCATACTCGAATCGCGGCGGGGATGGCTGCTGCACTGCCGATACCGGCGAGGATGCATATTTAAAGGGTGTGGCATTTGAGGTGCTTGGGCTCGTCTCTGGTACCTGTTCGATGACAGACATCGACGGCGAAGGCGTGTTCACGGAAGATGGTGAACTGTGGGGACTGCGAGCGCCTGTACCCGACGCTGAACTGGCAAAGGGTTGGTAGTATGGTCGACCTGTTCGATCGATCGAATCATCATCATGGCCGCGTCTGCGTGACGTGGATCTAGCCCTTTCCGCTGCTGCAAATGATGAACATAAGAACAACCCTATGATTTCAATGCTGACAACGTACAATCAACACGGTAAGGAGATACAGCCGCCATACGGCGTGAAGAGGTGCTCGGGTCCCGAGACTGATTCCTTCTTGAGGAAGGGCCTTTAACGACACGTCCTGGTACTGTGCCTGCTGCTGGGTTTGCCATGGTAACAGAACGTCGACGTTGCGGGAGCGCCGAGGTAGGCGAAGGAACAGAGCCAGCAGACGAAGGCTGCTTGGTGGCTTGGGCAATGGCATTATTTGCCGTGCTGGTGAGCTCAATAAGCAGCTCCTTGCATTTCTTGGCACCCGGCCACTGTCCCTCCCAGGATTCAAGCGCAGCTAAAGCGCTCCTCGCTTCATCCATCGCGGCTGTAACAGCGCGCGGTTCTGATGCATGCATGGCATAGAGCAACAGAATCACAGCTGAGCTGAATAGATGCTGTATGAAGAATGCGAGATGGTGGGAAGGAGGTACTACGTGCTTCATAGAGGGCGCTAGGCGAATACATGAACGAGCTGAGGAAACCGCCTTGATGGTCGACTTGGCTGTCACTGGCTGTGGTTGGTCCCGCTTAACGGGGAGAAGGTTCCGATGAAGAGTCGTCAAGATAGAGTAGTAATGACTACAAAGGACCGCGCCCATTGACACTTGTTCGTCCGTCTCTGATTGCGACTTGAATACGGCGGGTAGATCCTCACACCATTTTATAAGCTCGTTGTCAAGAGATTCGACAGTCCGTTGCAGGTCGGCCCTGATCTCGGGTTCCACATGGTCTCGACAAATATCCAAAGCATAAACCTGCCGAAGTACCCGGCCACCAATCTCATAAAGATTGTTCAGCGCAACTGCGCCGGTCATGAGTGAGGGTTGTCGTCTGTTCATGGTGGCGCCACTGAAATATTCAGCGAGAAGGTCGTCATCGACCTCCACAGGTTGCTCAACATCACAGTCTGAGTCGTTAATCCCGATCGGTCTGCCAAGGGCGAGAGCAAGCATACGGTCTAGCGTGTAGACACCCCACCATACCTTTCTCCGAGTTTCCTTCTCGATGGAGGTTATGAGAAGCCGGCGGGGTGATCGCTGACAATGCATTTCAGCATCGCCGGCTTCAAAGAAATGGGGCAACTTACGTGAAGTCCGAGGTCCTGTCCAGTGCGGACTGCTTGACCGATGAGTATCCACGCTTGGGGTAGGCAGTTGATGGAGCAGAGGAAAGAGGACATTAAAATAAAACACTGGACATGCGCAATCTGGGTGTTTGCGTGACTGATATACTGCAAAATCAGAGCCCTGAGTTGGTGCGGCGATAAGCATCCCGAACGTCGTCGCTGGCGTAGCACATACCGCTCGTAATACACCATTCCCATCCCACCATCGTCGCTGCGCTCCCCAGTTGTTAGACGACTGTCTTGCACAAGGTGGGCAGCGCAGGCAAATACTGCAAAAAGGACAGCTAGGAAGGCCGCTTCGGCGCGGACAAGAGCTTGGTCTTTCTTATTGTCCATTATTGTATTGTACTGCCGCAGAAATGTTGGTTTGTCAAGGACAGGCATGAGAAAATGACAGCGCGAAAAGTAGGCTTCAATCTATCCGTCAGGTCAGCTTTGGCAGCCTGAATTCATTTACGATACGCACCAGCTTGTCCGCAAGGTCCCGCTCGGGATATTCTACTTCTTCGGGTCCTGGGAGCGCTTGGACTTTACCAAAAAAGACAGAAGCCGGAAAGTAGATTTTGTTAACACTAGGCCCCGGGGCGTGCGGGTCCTCCTCCATCGGCGAAATCCGATGAAGGGGAGAGGATGTCAACGCCCGGAATGATTGGATCAAGGACATCGTGGAAGAGCCTCCTATCCACCTCATGTGGCCGTACTCATCGAGAGCGAGCTGCCCGAAGGATTCGCTGACATCATCCTCTGCTTTGATAGGTGTGGTGGGCTCAGATGGTGATTCCTTGGGCACTGTCGCACGTATCACAGGTACGCTGGAATTGCTGGGCTCCGATCCAAGTGCTTGGGCGCCATTCAGAGGCACTGGGGCTCCCCCATTGGCAGATGGGCCGATCTGCTCTAACACAGGGGCGATCTGCGAGAAGAGTGATTCCATGTGGAGCAAGCGTGCTTCAAGCTCCTGCACATAGCTGTGGAGGTCGTTAGACGTCTACACTGCAGCATAGGAGATGGGGAAACGTACTGGCGGCTTAGAGCAGCTCTGTCTTTTGTTTGCAACCACGTGCATTGAGATCCAGACATCGAACACTGGGAACAGGTGGGTTCACATCCATCGCATTTGATCTTCTTGCGTCTGGAAGGACGAAAGATGGAATATATCAGCAAACTTTAGGTGATGCGATAGGTAGCAGGGGCATTAGACGAACCTACAGCTCTCGCATGCCCGCCATACCCGCCTGCGCTGTAGCTGGATTGGTTTCTGGCCTGCGTCGGGCGGGGCGGGGTCGTCTTCACTGCGCTTCTTCTTAGACTGGGTCATTGAGTTGGAGTCTTCTCCCTTGGCCATAGAGGGGAGACGAGCAAGTGTGATGTCAACCAATTTGAATGAGACAAGATGTAATGAATAAGACAGCACGTGCTTTGCCACCTCGGGCCGGGTCGTGAGCTGGGCGCGAAATCGTCAAAGCAGCGCTCAGGCTTGGCTCAGGCAGCGTTCGAAGACGTCGTAATCTGGTGCTTTTTTTCAATCCAGCCCTTTATATTCACGGAATCTGCCAGGATCACACCCTGATCACCGGACTGCCGACCTTTTCCGTATGGTGATTTCACCTTGGCATTGAATTTTCATCGGCGCATCTGCTTGGAGAAACGTTACGCATTCATGCTCACAAAGTTTATGTTGCCAAACTTCCTCATCAAATTCGAGCATGACATTGGTTACTGTTGTCTAAATACTTCAACCCCTCCACTGTCAATAATAATTAGAATAATCCAACAGAAATCTGGGGTGCAGTCAGTTTATTGGAATTGGGTAATGATGATCGATAGCGGGTAGGCATAGATGACCGTATGGTTGAGGCCCACTGAGTATTAGGCCGTTCCATAAGAGGATGGCTGAGAGTCTGAGATGCTTCTCGAATCTCGATGCTCGCACGCCGCGTGTAAGGCGTAGGTTCAGATTAGGTGATTGAATTCACCTGGAATGCGCTCTTATGCTCTTCGCCCCTCTTTGCCCTCACGGCCAATAGGGGTAAATGACCTATAAATGTCGTGAACAAAGCTAGCCACCAGTAGAGGACAGTGACACTGCGCGTGAAAAGTGTGACCGAGACACTGCCACCATCATGTCATCCACGTGCCGTTGTTTGGATTCGCCAAAGGCTTAACTCGTCCTCCACGAGCTTGCTGGTATGGCCGACGTTGAAACCACACAACCAGCAACGAACGAAGGTGGTGACCCCATCATTGACGATGGCGAGGAAGCAGAGTCGAAGGTGCGAGAAACACTGTCCCTCACCTCCGTCATAATCCGATGTCAAATTTTCAGGAAATTATGCTAATGAAGCAAAGGGTGGCTGAGATGGAGCAAGAGGCCAAGAAACTGCGCGAACTACAGGCGGCTGCTGAGGCGGCCAGCACAGCAGTAGAGGGTGAGGACGGTGTGCCAATGGAGACCGAGGAGGAGAAAACTCTAGCGGACGGCAGGAGCATCTACGTCGGGAATGTATGCTACACCTCACCCTGATCAAAGACCGAAAGTGACCAAGCTTATCCGTCCTTGTGGATAGGTCGATTATAGTGCGACACCGGAGGAGATACAAGTGCATTTCCAGGCCTGTGGCACAATCAACCGAGTGACGATACTTTGCGACAAATTTACCGGTCACCCGAGAGGGTAAGCACTTCCGCACACGCTTTCCAGACAAGCTTGAGACCAACAAATTAATTCGTCGTCCGTTTTTAGTTACGCTTATGTGGAGTTCGCAGAACCTGAACACATCGACGCGGCGCTGGCGATGGATAATTCGTTGTTCCGCGGTAGACTAATCAAGGTGCGATATACTGTGAAAAGAGCACTAGAATTTGCTTTTGAAAAATTTCATTCGTGAAATAAAGGTGACAGCGAAACGGACGAACATTCCTGGTTTCACCCGTGGACGTGGACGTGGACGTGGGGGGGGCTACAGGGGAGGGTATAGGGGATATGCAGGCTTTAGCCCGTATGGTAGGGGACGTGGCAGGTGAGTTATCGAACGATAAGTCATGGGTGTCAATCTTTATTGTATTTTAACAGAGGGAGAGGGCGGGGCTACTGAATCCAATCCAAAACACTTTGCCTCTGCTTAGGCTCATTCTTGTCTTATGTCGTATACACTATATATTTCTACTCGTTTTTCGTTTGACTGTATAAGATCTAGTAGTATAAAATCAGTTCGTTATGACATCCACGCTAAACTTCGCGTGATCGTATGTCGGGAGTAGCCGACTCGAGTTAAACTTGCCCCAAGCGTCCATCCCAGCTTTGACCAAAATGCTGAAGCTATGTAGGACGACAGCGCGGCCAATGTCCACAGCCGCCCGCTCTAAAACTGCAACGTACCCCTTTTCCAAAACTGCGATAATTCCCCCACCACCATTTGTTACGCCTTCAAAACCTTTGCGAGAAGGGAAAGGCCTCATGCAATACCTTCAGAAATCTCTTCCGACCCCGGCGAAGCAGGAGATGTTCCGTACCCTCTTCTATCGATATTCGCCGAAGCAAATTCTTCCCGGCTCCATTTTGCAAATCACCCTCGACCACGCACCGACCACTTTCACTGGTGTTCTTCTGGGCATCCGGCGTCGCGGCCTCGACACCTCGATCCTCCTCCGAAACATCATCCAGAGGACTGGCGTAGAGATGCAGTTCTTTGTGAACTCGCCACACGTGAAGGACATCCAGGTGCTTCAGCAACCGCCTGGTGGGAGGATGCGGAGAGCGAAGCTGTTCTACTTGAGGGATTCGCCAGAGAAGATGAGCATGATTGCAGGTGGAAGGAAGTGATTTTCGTGCGTGTATCCTGCCCCTTCTTCTTGAACACTGCTAATTAGTTAACCAGAGCTAGGCCAGTGCCTTCTGTGTCCTAGAACACGGCGTCCATCCGTTCGTCCTAAATCTGCCCTACCTTCCAGGTGTGACTACGCTTTCACTATACAAAGCAGATTAGATCACTGCACACGTTGCGTTTAGTTGAATGTGTTGGGCAGTAAGTACACCATAATAGATTAATGTATATGTGGACTTCTTCGCGCGTGATGAGGGTTCCTTATGGTCAAGCGTTTTCTGGGGATCGTACGTCTGCTTGAGTAGACACTGGGATGGTCCTTCGAAACAGAACTTGCTGAGATATTGCGAGAACATCGTTGTCAACGCCAACACATTCAGATGAGGTGCCTTGCCAAATTGGGCATGATCTAGTACTAAATACAGTCAGACATCGCGGTGTGGCTTGCACGCATCCCTCGACCGTTCCACCCGCATGTTCCTACCCTGAACAATGCCGAGTCGACCTCGTTCCCTACGTGCCCTGGCCTTCGGCTCCAGCAGGCGCAAGTCGTCGCCGGAACCCCCTTCGCCCACTTTCTCTGACGTTACAAATGTGTCAGCTATGAACTTTGGCCCTAATGGCCCAGAGAAGATCATCACCAGAGCGAATTTGAAGGCCAGTCGCCAGGCGTATGAAGATGTAAGTAGGTTTGAGACGTATACGAAACATACGAGGTCTAATACAACGGCTTCCCTAGTTAATGGAGACAAGTGCTGACTACCGAGCGGCGCTGATGACAATGTCCAAAGCCACGGCTGCTTTCGCAAATGCACTAGAGAACTGCAGCGGGTACGTCCAGCAAATTGTCAGACTCGGAATAATAGAGTAATCATTGCCTCAGCTTGAAAGGACCCTCTTATGAGGCATCAACGCGACTACAGGCTGCTTCAGGCCTCCACCATCTCATGGGCAACCACTGGCATGTTCTCGTACGTCACCCATCCACGAAGTACCTAGCAGATCTGAATCGTATTCAATAGGCGGAAGTTATCGAGAAGCAGTTCGAGAAACCGCTACGCCAGCATCTGGACACTTATCGGACAATTATCAAAGTATGTGTCGGAAAGCCGCATATGCCCATCTCTTCAAACTCAAATTGTTAATTTCCCAGGAACGCTCAGCGTCTTATGAACGTGCTATCCGCGAGAAAAGTCAGGTTATTCGAGACACAGAGAAGCGGAGTATGAACAGACAGGAAAGAAGTACGCTTCCAACTCTATCCTTGCTTCGATCTCGTCAACTGACCTTCTCAGACCTCCAGAGCTTTCGAGAAGCCCTGACCGTACTGCAGCGTCAAGTGGACGACCTCGATAACATGAAAGCATCCCATTATCGTGAGATAAATGAACATGAGGGGCAGGTCTGGGATGTTGTCCAGGGAAAGGTGGGTTTGCATGGAGATGGTGCGAGCTTTAGACCTTCTCATACGTTTTTCAGGCCTGCATAGTAGTGCGCACCACGATGGACGTCTTTGATAGGTTCACGGCTAAAGCGTATGCTCCACACAGTCCATCATACTCGAATACAGCAGCCTCACCAACTTTTCAGTTCAGATCCCATTCTCGAGCCGATGTTGCAATCTGTCCCCGATCCCTTCGACTCCTACGGCCCTCCGCAGGCTGAAGATCAAATTTTCAGCATCCTGGCACCATTGTCAATCATGACGACACAGTCGTCATCTCCTAGCCCCATGACAGAACACCCGGAGCTTGATTCTGCAGAGGCTACGCCAACGGATAAGATCACGTCTTGGCTTCCAAATGCGAGCAATGGGGGCATCTATTCATCTGAATCTTCAGAATGGGCTGGTGTTCCCTCCCCGACATTAACTCCCCCTCGATCCGTCTCCCCACCGATCATCTCCCGCAGACTTTCGACACCACCGTCCACCGGCCAGCGGAAGTCTGATTCTAAGCTGCGTAGCGTCCTTTCTGTCATCGACGAAGCTCGAGTAAACCATGAGAACGCATACCCCGATACGTCAAGGTTTCCGTCCCAACCAACAAATGGTTCATCGACTCCGCCAGACACAGGACAGCAGCAGCAGTCTGAGTGGTATTCCGAATATGGCCAATCTCCCTACAACAGCTACAACAGTACCAACAACAACGGCACGGCGGAAGACGATGCCACGACTCCTCGACATTCGTTCTACTCCACCGAACTTCCGTCGGATCGAACAGCAGAGCCACCTGACGAATCACTTCGAGCCACTCTTGCGGCGGCCTCATAGTGCATATTTAATATACTTATCTCCCTCCCTTTTTATGGTTGACCTATTCTTCGGTCCATGTTTCCTTTACTTTAAGAATTATGTAGCCCACCGCGGCTGGATACCATACTGATATAGTACTTCGTTGCTTATGGGCGCAGGGCTTTTGAAAAGAAGGTCGGTGCCAGTGCTTGTTTTTGGGAAAGCGATCACATCGCGTATCGATTGCGTGTTGCACAACATGGCCATCATTCGGTCAAAACCTAGAACATGTGCAGTGAGGCTTTGGCTCGGGGTGTGTAGAGAAGAAACGTTAATACCGAGCGCAATTCCACCATGAGGCGGTGCCCCACATTGCAGGGCATGCAAGAGATGTTGGAAGGGGGCTTTTTCCGTCTCGTTTAGCTTCATGAAATGAAATCGGAGTCAGGTAGAGCAGCGACTCTCAAGTCTGCGACACTGACCTGTAGGACATGACTGAAAATATAATCTTGCATGGCTGCATCGTGCACACGGACAGAACCACCGCCAATCTCCACGCCGTTCAAAACGAGATCGTAATGTTGTCCGCGAACCTATGACAAGCATGTGTCAGTCGCGAAAGATGATAATCTTGAACTAATGAAAGTTACCGAGTCGATATTACCGCGGTACATCGTGTCGATGTCCTGCCACATGGGTGCGGTAAAGGGGTGATGGGAGCTGCTCCATCGTCCTTTCGCTAAGAAATCTTTGTCGGCGTCAGCCTGTGTGAAGAGGGGAAACTCTGTGATCCAGAGGAAGTGGGGATCCTTCGTAACTACAAATTCGTCTGTAGCGAATATAAACATAAATGCTCGTCACGGATCTAACATCCTAACTCACCACGGCTCTGGGCAGTCTCGAAAAGGCGCAATCTGACCGCTCCTAAAGCGGTCGAGCCACCCTGAATGAGGATCAACAGGTATGAGTTCCGGAAAACAGCAGCTTGGAGAAGACATACTTTCGGACTTCGTGGCCGACGAGCAAGCCATATGTCATCTCCAGGCTTCAACCGAAGGTACTCGTTGATGCGGGAGATGTCGTCGGGAGTAATTTGATACAATGGACTGTGTGTCTTGGCATGAAGGAACCAATTAATCAACCAAGAATTCAAATTTTCCTTAGTGATTGTGATACGCTCCTGAAAATTTGACTTACGTTAGTTGCATCCCATTGAGGGATTATAACTTACTACGGCGGAATCAGAGCTGCATGCCCGAGATGCACCTACGAATTGTGCTTCGTCGGCTTTACGGACCGCTATGCACTCGACAACTTCCCCGTCGTTCTCAAACATGTTACGTTGTTTGACGGGTAGAATATGGGTAATATTTGAAATCTAGTAGACATTAGCCTCGTTTAGAATTGACGGTTGACATTGCGGACCTCTAGACCAAAACGCGTGTCCGGTTTATCTGAGCCAAACTGACGAGAAATTGGTCATTGCTTAACTGCTGTATATGATCAACAAGGCTTACACGTGTCATAGCTTCAGTGTAGGTCATCACCTTGAAGCCTTTAGGGAGAGATATACCCTCAATCTTCTCCCATATCCTCTGTATGAGCGTTTCAACCACATCACGCACTTCATTCCCACCGATTCGCCAAACGTTGGACTGCTCAGCTTCTGGTAATTCGCGAGGACCCCACGATACGAAAGCCATTTCCATATCTATCTGGGTAAACTCTGGCTGCCTGTCCTTGCGTCCGCCTTCGTCACGGAAACATTTTGCCAGTTGGAAATATCTATCAACACCCCCAGAGCAAATGAGTAACTGCTTGGGTTGCTGAGGTGACTGCTGTAGCGCATAGAATAATGCCTCCTGCGCACTTGTATTATCCGAGCTCGCCGTGGATATACGAGTTGGGACAAGGTATTCTCTAGCTCCCTCAGGAGACGACCTGAGGAGCACAGGTGTTTCTACTTCGATAAAATCTGGCAGTAAAAGCATAAGCACACCAGCATGAACAAGGATACTAAAGGTCAAACCCTGCTCATGAAGAACATTGCGGACGATCTGAGCCACTCGGCTTCGTTTCTTGATGTTTTCCGACAAAGCGGTACGTCGAAGGTCTAAATATCGATAGCGGGCTCTCAGATCATCGTTCGCCTTTTCGAGGTAAAATTCTCAGCTTGGAATGTAAACTGATAAGGTTTCCATACCACATTATGGGGATTGGAAGGCACGAAAGGTAAAGTTCCGGCAGTGTTGAGAATCGTAAACCCTTCAACCTGAACATCGACATCACCTGCGGGTCCCTTCAATATATGCAGATGAGTTAACAATGTGCTGCCTGATGAATTGTTTCACTGACAGGCCGTCGGGCATTTGGTGGACGCAAAAGGACAGTGCCTTTAATCAGAACCGTAGATTCCACGGGCACCTTGGCTAGTGGCGACAGATCTGTAACACCACCCTCTGAATGATACACAAGGAGTTGCGTAGTTCCATAAGAATCCTTGAGTGGATAGAATGACATGAGCTTCCCCTTGCTTAATGTGGCAGGTAAGTTTCCGTGTCTGACAAATGGAGTTGAGAAATCGATAATCACCGCTCAGGAAGGAGCCATCCTGTTAGAACAACTTGAGCGCCTGCGTCGCCAGCAGTGAGAGAACCACAAGTATGAGTACGACTCGGATACGGGGCTAGAAAAGGCGGTTAGTGTCATGGGATTATAGGTAGAGCCTATGAGAGACTGCTGACCACAGTGGGAGAGGTGAACGATGTCGGGCAGGTCTTGTGATGTAAACCTAGAATAGTGCCTTGGCAAATCGGGCGAGAGATTGCGGTGGCGAATGCACTGCCGCATGGTATGGTAAGCCCGTATTCGACAGAGAGACAGCATGGCCGTTGTTCTAGGCCCGGAATCTCTTTGAGCAGATGGAGGATGGGAGTAAGTTTAGCTGTGAGCTGACAAACATGACCTGAGTGTATTCGACTCAGGGCCGCTCCTTGTCGCCGTGCCTCATGCACCCCATCTCCGGACTTCCTCTGCGATGCCTTAGCTTTTTATATGATCATCATGTCGACCCGGTACTCTTCTCCTGCACCCCCACCTTCGCTTGTTCACCACACGGCAATCATTTTTTCTTTAGTGCCACCCTGCTATAAAATCAGGTTAATACTACCCCACCCCCAACTAACCTAGCACCATGTCTTTACCCCAACTACCTGCAGAGCTTCTTGACGCCATTTGCCAGTTAGTCCAACCTCTGGACCTCATTGCTCTTTCCAGCACCAACTCCACCTTCTGCCCCATTGCCCAGCGCCTTCTCTACAGGCACCTCTCAGTCTCATCTACGACTCGCAACCTCAAATTAGTGGTGGCGCTAGCAAGGAAACCAGAACTTGCCCAGCATGTCAGGACGTTTTCCCTTAGACTGGACTCCTCGACCGTCTTCAACTCCTTCTATCGCCTTCTTGGTGTAGCACTATCTCGCATGACGGAGCTCATTTCCCTCGACCTCTTCGTAGATTCCAGTGCAAGCTGGATTCTTTCCAGAACACGGTGCACATACCCACGCTTGCTCCATTTTGCCTCTTCATTCATCCTTGACGACCACGTCGCCGTATTTCTCGGCAAGACAGCAGCCCTCTTGGAGCTCGAAGTTGATGGAGCCACTCCCAATTCCCTCTCCGTGCCTACCCTTCCTGCCGCGTCTATCCCTCGCCTGTCCCAGTTTGTAGGCGCCTCCCACGTGGCTAGTACCATCGTCCCTGGTCGTCCAGTCGAGAGCATTCATCTGCCCTTGGGAGACCTGACAGAGGAAGATGTCATCAGCCTCGCCAAATCTACCGCCCGCGTGGTTATCTTCAGCGCAACCACCAGTTCCCTTCCCATGCCACTTCTCGATTCGCTTAGCCAGCGAATGCCGTATCTTGTCTACCTCCGCTTAATGACGACCTGTAATTTTTCCGAAGCTCCCAATACAGTAAGTCGAATCAATTGTTTCGTAGTACGTTCTCTCACAATACCCTTAGTCGTTCTATGAACTGATCGCCTCAACTTTGACGTCGTTACCCGATCTTAAAGGGTTTGAGCTCGCGGGCATGCACTGGGGTGCTTCTCGAAAAACCACTCAAGATATGGGATGTGGATGGCAATCACCATTAGTCGGTGACGTTGTTGGTGAGGGTGACATGGATTTAGATTCAGATCAGTTCTTTGCCTACTGAGCTTGTACTGAGCTCAGGATCCGTTGGTGCATGTCCCTGCATGTTTCCTGCATCACCTAGACACACGCATATACCCAGGCCGGCGGCATTATATTCCCATAAGTATACTGATAATCTTAATGTCCCTAAACAATCAATTAATTGTACTCAAGCTTCACATGGAACGTCGGGGCAGGTCGGGGACCGTGTTCAAGGGTTGCCTTTGAAGGCATTATGATTAGAATCAGGGATTGATTCTATAGGGTGTTGCAAACCTGAACGGAAATCCTTTCCGAACGAGAAACCCAGCCGACTCATCGGCGGAAAGAGCACAGACTGGACATTGCGGCGTGGACTCGGACAGGACGCATTGGCGCGATGTTTTATAGAACCACCATGAGCTGGGCTGGCTATGGAAGTCGTCGGTAACCCGCTGGGTGTCGCTTTGAGCAGGTTAGACCAGATCGATACCTTCAGAATGAACAGAATCAATGAAATCTTCCAAGTCAATTACCTCAGATTACCTCAGGTCCATCGTCACACATGTGACCTCATTGAACTGAAAATGTCACAATCAATCTAAGTCGTCAACGATGAGCAAACGACCCCCGAATGAACTTGAAAGCAGGCTCCACCAAGCAGCCCTTGCTGCGCCCAACAAGGTTAGTTGCTCTTGGCTAACATTTCTCAATTCTGTTAATACATCAACAGGAATTGACCAATAAACAAGCAGAGGCAGTAGTCCCTAATGTAACGAAAAGGCAGAATGCTCTTAACTTTTTGCTGGGTGTGGGTCTCTTCAAGTCGTTGGTGGATGCCAAAGGATCTGTGTCCTTTAGGGCAGTGACAAAAAACGAACTTACTGCGTGCGCGGTGAATACTATGCTGTCTATTATATTGTTTGACCCATGCACCTACTAGGACAAAAGATCTGACTGGGGAGGAGAATCTAGTGTTGGGGCATATCAAGGCGTCCCGTAATGAAGGTAGGTGCTATATCAAAATAATTTCGATCGCGTTACAACACTTCCAGTGCTTCAGGAATATGGACAAAACACCTGAAGGCCAAAACCAATCTCCACCAAACTATAATCGATCGATGCTTGAAAACCTTGACGCAAAAACGGCTAATCAAGCGCGTGCCTTCAGTACAAGTTTGTCCTCATCTTTTTTGTGCCAAATTTCACGCGACTTACACTCGACGGTCTCCCTCAGCATCCCACGCGTAAAATTTACATGCTCGAAAACCTGGAGCCGTCAGTGGCATTGACCGGCGGCCCATGGTACACAGACAACGAACTGGACACAGAATTCATCCAACATCTCATGGATGCGTGCCTGAAGTTCATCCGCGACATCGTCAGTCCTTCGCTGCTTTTCCATATGGATAACTAAATTTCTTCTGGGCGGCCAGACTTTTCCGAAGCGTGGAGGAGGACCAGAGGGAGCTTTATATGCCCTGTCGAACTCGCCAGAATATCCCAGCGCGCAGCAGATCCGCAACTCATTGAGGAAGGCGCGTCTAACGGAGACGGACTTGTCGGTTGAGCATGTTGAGATGCTCCTGAATGTTCTCGTTCTGGATGGCGAAATTGAGAGGGTGCGCTACCGATTCTCCTTCAAATATAGACTGACCTAATGTTGTTCGTCATTTCAGCTCCCCTCGTTTGGAGCGTCTATGTGGAATGCAAAAGAAGGCGGCGACAACTCTGCCGATGAATCAGAGCGAGCCTCAAAAAAGAAACGAAGGCGTGCGGAGGACAGCGGAAGCAAACGGAAACGCAAGAGGTCATATAGTGATGATGGTGATGATGATGGCTCAGATTCCGATGATACTTCAAGGAAGAAATCCAAAAGAAAGCTTCCTAAGGATGCATCAGACAGCGACAACGATTCAGACGACGCTCCTTCCAGGAAAAGGAAGAAGAAGAAAAGGAGTAGGAGTGATGTGGAGGACGGTTCCAGCAGCGATGACGAGGACTCTTCAAGCCGGAAGAAAAGGTACAAACGACAGAGATCCAAGAAATCAAGAGACTCTTCGGACAGCGAAACCTTGTCGGACGATCGCCGGAGTCGCCGTAGCAAAAGCTCGAAAGCTATGAAACGGTCTCCATCACCTATTCAGACCTGGGATGAATTCGATACCGGCGGTGGCGGCGGATCTGTATACCGAGCAATCAAACAGGAGTGTCTTGTGTGGGGTGCCTCGGAAGCACCTTGCAGTCAATGCCCCTCGTTCGAGTTCTGCAAGGATGGCGGTCCAGTGAATCCCCGGGAGTGCGTGTATTACGGCGATTGGCTAGTTGGTGAGACAGTCGCCGCGATGGAGACCGATCTATAGGTGGGGCGATAGGTTTTAGTGGGACAGTCGCTGCGGTGGAGACCGACTTACAGGTATAGCGATGGGGTATAGTTTCTTCTTATTCGATCAGGAAATATCAATGTACAAGGGCACTAGGAGAACATTCTATATCCAGAGTATTGCTTCCCACTACTCCTGTCCAAGCTCGTGTATGGCCTTTTCTGCAAACTCCACCGCATCGAAAGATAACAGCCAATCCTCAGAAGCTGTTTCGTGGATGATTTCTGTTTGCGTTCCACCGAGGAACTCAGCAACCACACCTTCATACAGGTCTTCTTCGATGTTCAACACAAACTTGCTGAAGCGCCATCCGGCTGGTATCTCGTTGTCAACACGGAAAACATTGTCTTCGATGTTGTACTCGACACGGTGGAAGTCAAAACCTAGGCCGAGTCCGAGAGCTTTCGTGTAAGCCTCCTTCATGGTCCATATCCAGAAAAACCTTCGCAGGGTCTCGTCCTGCGAGATCCCCGAAAATAGGCTACGATATTCAAGGGGTGTTAACTGATTTCATGATTTCAGCAAAAATCCCCCTGGCGGATATTGGATGACTTACCTGGTCTCTAACGCTGTTGACAAATGAAGCAAGCGTATCGCGCCCTGGCATCCGCACTTTCATGACATCTATACCCACACTGAAAGCCGGTGGATTATGCGTTCCTGGCGCGAATGCCATTGCCACCAGCGCATTGTCATGTGAGATGTTGTACGCGATGGGTGGATCCAATCCTGGCGTCATCTGCGACCAGCCTCGTCAGATAGACACCTAAGCGATCAATCACCTTGGACTTGCAATGTAGGGCTTCTTAGTTGCTGTCGCCCCGAAAATCATCGCGCTGATGGAAATTCCGCGATGCCTAAGCAAGGTACGAGTAAGGAGCCTTCCGATGAGAGTACCTTAGAATACGTTAGACTGAAATTGTGACAAGAGGCAATCGGGCTCACGACACGCATCTTCTCGTCGATAAAATCGCTTTATGCGAGCAGAGCTTTCGGGATCCACAAGTTGAAGAGCACGCTGATAAAGCTATCCTTAAACTCCGTTAGCAAACCGGCAAGCGAATTGGTTATGCAGAGGAGCTCACGTCGTCTGAAAATAAGACAGCGTTGTAGACAACAACCCAGACCTCCATGGAATGTGAACTTGAAGTTAAGAAAGAAAGGACGTGCGGTGCGGTGCTGGATCTTATCTTATCTTTCCGTTTCGTTCCAACCTCCACCATGTCGGCTTCTCAAGGTTCTGGGGAGACGTCTGTCGGCTTCGTAACTCTGGGAATGTTCATTATCGATGAATTTTCCTTTTCGGATGACGAAGGGATACCCACGGGCAGGACCTTGGCACCCCAGGAAAGGCCCAGTGTCTTTGGTTTGCAGAAAGCACTCCTTATACCACTTGTTTAGATCGGTGGAGGGGGCACATATGCAGCGATCGGTGCTCGTATATGGTATGAATTCGCCTCCCTTTCGCTGGCGTGATGATGCTGACGACGGGTCCAGGCTCCCCGGTAAAGAGATCGGAATGATAGTTGACAGAGGACATGACTTTCCTGTATTGATTGAAGCGAGTCTTCGGGAATACGGCTCAGATATGTGGATGTTTAGGGACCAGCCCGACTGCGTTACGACGCGTGCTCTCAATTCTTACAGAGGCGATCATCGAGAGTAGATCTCCATCGTCTGACGTTCAAATTTACAAGTTGATGGTATTCGATTCTAGTTTTGAATATACCACCCCGCGAATACGGATAACACCCAAAGATCTTGCTGGCACCAGAATCTCTCGGCCTCGCGTGCTACATTTTATCTGCTCTCCAATTCGAGCGCAAGCGATCATGGCCGAAGTTCGAGCCATGAACAATTGTCATCCAACAACAGTTTACGAGCCTATACCTGTTCGTCCGTGCTTCCATCCCAAACGGGGTTTATTCATGACAAAACGTGAAGGACAGGTGTGTCGCGGCGGAACTCCCAGCGTTGCTCGAGGTCCTGCCTTCCATATCAATCTTGAGGTGAGTTGCTCTGCCTATTAATTCTCGCAGAAACTCACATGGAAAATGAAACAGTCCAAATGCTGAGGAAGCTTTGTCGCTTCTGTCGATTCCTCTGCCACCTAGCCGAGCGTCGATTGAAGAGGCTGCGGATCGGTTCTTGCAATATGGTGTTGGGGATGCTAGCAAGGGATGGGTCATTATTAGGAGCGGTGAAATGGGAGCCTACGTGAAGTCTCTTGACAACGCGGGAAAGTGGGTTGACGCCTTTTGGACCGGTGATCCAGACGATGCTAGGATGGTTGTCGATGTCACAGGTAATTGGCCTCGTTTTCGTCAGGCAGCCGCTGATGACGAACTCTTAGGAGCAGGAAATAGCTTTCTGGGCGGTCTTGCCGCTGGCCTTCTACTTACTGACGATGTTTTAAAAGGTGCGCAATCTCTGCTTCTAGAGCTGGCGTACCTTGTTGACACGCGTCGTAGCGGCGTTCTATGCGTCCGTGTCGGCTTCGTTCGTAGTCGAACAGGAAGGGTTGCCGGTCTTATCTCGGAGCAAGGAAGATCATCTTTTGTGGAACGGTGATTTACCCCAGAGGAGGCTTGATGCTCTACTGAGACGTCATGAAAGCTAATTGTCAACATTAAGTATATACAGGGTAGACATACAAATACGAATAAAATACAGAGTGCTATTGCTGCGTTGATTGAAATTTCGCCCGACTGGCGGCAAATAGTTCCTCTTGCTTCGCAAGGAGCTCTTCTTCTGTCATTCCTGATTGCTCGAATTTCGAGACCTTCTTTTCCCGGTCCTGAGGATCAGATATGAGCACATTGTATTGAGTGGTCTTCGTTCATAACACATACCTTCTGTTGCTGCTTATGATCTTTGAGAACATCCTCCACCTCCGACGTGAAAGCGTCAAAACCAAGTCGCTGGATGAGGATATTGTAGCATGTAGATTGACTACATGGAGGATGACGCACCTTTAAAGCGGCAATGATATGTTCAGGTGCTATTGTCTTTTTCGATTCCTGCTCGCATATTTCGTTGGCTTCCGATGATATCAAGTGGATGAATTCTGCAAGGTCTTAGTGTGTGATTCTTGACAAAGCGAAGCAAGACGATGTTCACCTACACAACATTCGATTACCAAATCACGCGTTTCTTTAGCACAGACGACGTCGTTGGGTAGTAGATCTGAGGTTCCGGGAGGAGTGAGAGGGAAATTAGCAACAAGAAATTCAGGAAAATAGGAAGCCTGGCGCACCAGAAATCATTTTGGCGACAGTCGCCTTTGGAAGGGAAAGATCGTCATCCGCAGGCGGTGGGCCTCCAGAATGCCCTTCGCGATCGGACATGGTTCGACGAGCGGGTGCCTGCAGTGACTCAAGTAGCGTCGGTAGTCTAAAGCGTTCAACTTTTGATGACCAGATCATTTCCAGATCCGCACGTGTTGTCTTGAACCACCATGGCTTCTGTGCGTTTTTTCTTCCGATTTCGCGATTACACCTCTCACAGCGCTCCTAACCAATGGACATTCATAGGTTAACCCCGTCAACCCGAAGCCATTCATGCAGGAGCTTACTGGCAAACCCGTATTCGTTCGACTAAAATGGGGGCTGGAATACAAAGGTTTCCTCGTCAGTACGGATGGATACATGAATCTACAGGTACGGTCTCTTCAGTGAAGTCTCATATTCCTGTCATTATAACCGTCCGAAGCTCGCAAATACGGAAGAATTCCAGGACGGACAGTCGAATGGCGCTTTAGGAGAGGTCTTTATACGGCGAGTGCTTGAACCGTTTCAATCGTTGCCTCTTGACTCATTGTACGTCCAGGTGTAACAATGTTCTCTATATCATAAGTCCATCTATTATTTCGCTATGCCCTAATTCTGACGATTTCACTCCAACACAGAGAGGCTCCTGCCGATACATAGAACGCAAAAAAGAATGATATCATCAGGCGGGCTGCTTGACAGTGGGTTATCACTCGGACGCCGCCTTCACCTTCCATACCGCCATCTCGATGCTGACAATCATGGGCTTGGAGTAGATGGCTGCATGGGTATCGCTGCCAGTGTGTAATCTACAAGCATCTGTATGTTAAATATAGTCTGCAACAGATGCGTCCTTGTTTTGCCTCAAATTCAATCTGTGGAAGAAGCACACATGAAAGACTGCGGTAGGATATTCAACTGCTGAAGTGCTTGAGCTCAGAGGAGGCCTCCAGCTTGCCTCCAGACCTCAAAATTCTGGGCTATTCTGGGTCGATGTTGCAGCCACGTGTGAATTTGATACTCCGCTCAAAAGATTTTTAGCTTAACTCCGATCGGAGTCAGCAGCAGCCAGTACAGCTTCTTTCATTACCACCACCACCTACTAGTCACCACCGCTAACACACTTGCCACGAAATGGCCAAATCAATACGATCCAAAGCTAAACGCACTTTCCGTTCAAAGAAACGTGACTCTGGCGTATACGCAGCATCAGAAGCAGCTCGCCTACATCGACTAAACGCGAAGCTCGTTTCCGTCGCATCGAAGGACAAGGAGGAAGATGTACCCGTACAGGATCAAAGAGGCGAGGATGGCATGCCAGGTTGGTGTTGGTTCGCCACTCTTGGGCTTCTGGATGCGAACGATATCACTTTTGAGAGCATGGATGCTCTAACAAACGGAGGGATGGAATGGACTGGACTGCGGGACCTGCGCAGTGGGAGTGGCGGGTTGAAGCGTCAAATTTCTCTTTCTTGATCTCTTCAATCAAGTCTGAGCAATCGTTGACGTATTTAAACCTTTTACAGACCAGGAGACCGACGCACCAAAGGACTCAACAGGTTCGCTAACACTGCTTTCAGCCCTCCATATTTAATCTAATCATATACCTCCGACCTAGAATCGATGACTGTGGATCCAGAGCCTGTGAAACGCATATCTACGCATGGACCAAGGGGTTCGAGACGAGAAGACTGGCGGAAGTCGAAAGGGATGGATCCCAAACCGAAGCGCGATGGAATAAACCGCCAGGGAGTCCTTGTTGGTCGACGGAAAGCGGGTCGGTCGAAGAGAAGACGCTGATACCATACTGCATACATGTTATGTCTGTACTTTCATCCCTTCATGATACCCCACACACAATCTGAAAATTGAATATCTACAAGACTGGCTTCGCAGAAGTACAATACCTGTACATAATTCCAGTTATTACTCTCCATTCCGCATACCAGAAAATATTGTTTATCACTGTAAAGGAAAATGCCTGAGCCTGATCAAGATATGTATGCTAGCGTGTTGTGCAACTCACATCAAACTGTCGGTGGAAACACAAACGATTCCTTTTCGCTTTTATCGGAATGTATTTCCGTATCCTTCGCTGATTGCAGGTCGACAGACGATGTCCGGTGACTGTGACTTTTGCTATATGGTGAGTCAGCGCTAGATGGGCTACTTAGAACGAGGGTGAGCGTTCCTCTGATCCGCATTTCATGGATTTCCACACTCACGGAAACTCGGCCATCGTTATGTGCTCAGTGGTGACGTGAACTTCCGGGCGCCTCAATGGGTACTTCGGCGATTTGGGAAGAGCATATGGGGCCATGCTGCGTCGAATAGGGTGCGTGCTCGTGATGTTCGACATTGAATTCACGTACACATCACTCGAGCTAAACTCCAGGAGTCTAATTACCGCCCGGCACGCTGCGATCGACCTAGCACAAAGGGGTGAATTTTGACAGCAGTGGTGTCAAGGTGTTTACATACGTGACGGTGGCAGCTGGTATCTACTCACTCAATGTTAGCGCCTGAGATTCTCTGACATGACAGAGCGAAACTGACCGTTGCAATGCTACGAGGATGAGCGCACTAGCCATGAGGAAGAGCAAATATGAAGGATTACATCCACACTTACACGTTCATAGGTGCTGTTTCGATGAACCAAAGTGAGAAGCGAGAAGTGGAAAATTTGTAGTACGTACTGTTCAAATTGAGAACATTGAGGACCTTCGTTGCATCGCTGTGAAGGGAACCGCGCTATAACAAAATAAGAAACGTACCGCGGGTATACAGTTTGTCGAGAAGGATATGAGGAAGTATACGAGACCGTCGTGGAAAAGTAACTTCCAGAGGTCCGTCCGTGCAGAATGCTTTTTGAGTAGTGCTATCGCCGTGAAGACGAGGATGATGAGATCAAAGCCCATTGCTATGAATATATATGTCAGGAGAAGAAGAAATAAAAATGTTTCCCGGCGCACGTACTAAAGAAAAACGTAGTATTGAGCAGAGAAGGGTTGGTCGCAGTCACGACGCAAGCTCTAACTGCATCGTCCCATACGGCGGTGACGATGAACATTGTACGATACAAGAGTGCCCAATGGGCAAGGCAAAGCACACCAAGAGCGATGATGACCAGGTGTTGACGATCCCACAGCGCGATACTACAAAAATATGAGCTTGTTTCTAGCATTTCGTTCTGGACATACGTTCGGAGCATGAGGGAGGTCGAAGCACAAAGAATGGCCATATTCCCAGTCCACTGCAGACTTATCAGGGTCAAAGTGGACGGCCAGTTGGTTTGAACTTACGGAGTTGAAGGTATATAGAGCCTGAACAGAATTACAGCATGACCATGTAGAAGGGGCGGTGAGTGAGAAGGAACGTACCCTGCAGTCAATCTTCCCGAAGGTGGGCGGTTAGCGAGTGAATATGAATCGGAAAATAAGTTACTTACTGGAGTTGTGATATTTAGGGAGATTATTCTGTCATTCCACTGTTCAAAGGTGCCGACGAGAGAGTATGATTTAAAACTTACAGGCCGATGAATGCGAACAACATGCAGTAACGACAGAGGAAGAAGAAAACTGGAGTCCTACGTCATTGACGCAGGCAAGTCAAAAAGACAAGTACGCACTCTGCGAAGTACATCAGTGGACTACAATGAATTATACTCGACAGCTTTGACCCACCAGAGGCCACCGGAATTTCCTTTGCCTGGTGATCAAGGACCATTCAAAGTCGCAGGTCATGAATAGCTCCCATACGTAGACACCAAAAAGCGCGAGGATAAGCTTTGAGAAAATCTCTGTTGCAGGACAGTAGTTAGAGGGGTTCGGACATACGGGTGAAAGAGCCTACCGGAGTCTTTGGCGATCTCCTTGGGGTTCGACCAGTTGACCATGACGGCGTCTACAAGAGGGCAGGGGTTTCTGAATGAGAGAACTCGTCACGCCAGAGAGCACCGGTGGCTTTTAAAGGTTTCAGCATTCAAGCCTTGTCTCCCGATCACCGCCTGCTTCTTTTGTCGCTGTCGTTCGACCTTTCTGAGCTCAGTCAACGCATTAGTAACGGAATTTTGATTGCTCGGCGTTCTGTTGATAACTAATACCTAGATTGGATGGGGCGAGGAATACTCCCATGTCAGCCTGGCGGATATTTCCTGGCAGGTACAACGCAGGTCCATCTGCGATTATGCCCGTTTCAGACAGATTTAGCCAAGTGCGATCAGATTGCAGACTTACGTAAAGAAAAAGGGCTTTGGAGTTGTGGGTAAGCCTGCGATGCCATGGCGTTCTGGTGGCGTGTCCATGTTTTCTGGAAAGTCGAATGGGCCCGTAGTAACGCGGAATGCATGCAAAGTCCTTGGGCGAGTGATGCTATACAAGATATTCCGTTTCAACTCCCGTGGAGTTCTCGGCGGGTGTGAGTAGATTAAAAAGGTCCATGATTTCAGCCACCGTTGGCACCAGCTCCAGAAGAGACGGATGCACTAGTAGGCTCCGATCGAGCACCCGAACCTCCTTCTCTACCGATTTCGTTGGACCCATAGCCCAGAAAGTCGTCGAGATTTGGAAAAAGGGTCAAGCACTAGAGAACGCGGGTTTGGAGTTTAAGGTTAAGCCTCGACGAGTCTCGAGCGAGTGTTCACACCCGTTCCGAACACTTCAAACTTTGTCGCAAACATGTTGATAAATTGCTTCTGAGGTTCGGAAGGCATGTTTTGATAACAGAAAGGAAGGTCCCAGGGACGACAGAAACCCTGAGGATCAAGGAGCATTTTGGCGCCGCAATAAAAGCTTAGTCTCATAATCGTGCAAGGTGGACTAAGGAGGACCAGCTTGTATATCATCAAATGATCAGCTACACCATACCGCAATGGTACCGTCAGCGCCTCCGCTGACAAGCCATGGCTGTCGACTGCACCACTTGACTTGGAGAACGCCAAGCCCATCTCGGATTTCGTGCCCTCGTAGAATTTTCAACGGAACAATCAAGGGATCGGTCATAAGGTCGCTGTAGACCCTCGCGTGGAAGACTTGGATAGCGCCGTCGTCCGAAGAAGAGGCGAAAAGTGGATACGATGGATGGAAATGGAGGGATCGTATGGCACGAGTGTGGTACCTGAACAAATGTAACCGTTAGGGTATTGCCCGTCATTTGAGTTTAAGTCGAACCTCATGATTTTGTAAGGCTTGTCACTAAGCTCCAGATCGAACCAGCACAACTTTCGGTCGTAGCCGCCAACGATGAGGTGATCGCCAGATGGATGCACATCCATGGAAGATATCCACTTGATACCAGGTATCAGGGTTTTCAAGAGCTTCTGCTCAGAAAGGTTGTAGATTCGGACGTATTGTTGTGTCTGTAGAACGAATGGTTGGGTTATGACACATGAAAGTAGCAGATAAACTCACGGCGACAAAGAAATGGGGTTTTAGCGGATGGAAGAGGACCATTTGGACCGCACCCTTTACTTTTTTGAACGGAGCTTGAGAATGCCTTCGAGTAACTTGATGAATCCAGACGCCTCCCTGGGTCCCACCAGTAGCTGTCGTTCAAACGCCAGTTAGTCTTCATCAATAATAATGGGAAGAGAATGTGAATTACAAACGGTTGCGAGGTAGTCACCTCTCCGATGCCAAGTTACCTGAGTAGGCAAGCCAGAGGAAGCAGGAAGATTAGCGGTGAGAATCGGTGTATCGATAGACCAGGTATTGCTGGGAGGGGTCACCCATTTCACAGGAGATGGCGTGGCTGCAGCAGGGGGGAGGGTAGCAGGGGCTAAAAGAGCTTGTGTGAGGGACATGACAGGGCCAGGTATGTCAGAGGGGATGATAAAGTGTATCTTTTCCTCGCTAGATGGAGGAAGGTTACAGTACGCTAATCCTGATGCGACACTTTACTCACACTGCGACAACAAAGTAGTTGACGTCTAGTCTTGGGCACCAGTCCAAAGCTCCTATCTTGCTGTCGAAGTTCCAACTTTTTACTTCCCGTCCGACGTTGACCTCCCAAAGGCTGACCTTGCCACTTTCGTCGCCGCTAACAACCCAACCCCCATCAGGACTGACGCTGACGCACCTCGCACGGCCCTTTGGGTGGGTAAACTTGAGACTCTTGTAATTTGGGAATGGCCTCAAGCTGCTCGGACTGGGTAACTTGGGTATCAGTGTACTAGGGTCGATGTTAAGTTTGACTCTTTGAATCCTCGGGGCAAGGTAGAGATCCAGCTGCCGATTAAAGCGCTCCTTGATGAAACGGTCGAATGCGGGGACAAGCCGCAGCGCAGCGTATTTTTGTGGTAGGTAGTTGCGTTCCCGATCTTCTGGATCTTGAGCTTCCCATTCTTTGCGCTCCTGCTCGGTGGGAAGATATTCCTCAGGAGGATTATACGACTCAGAATTTGTTGGGAGGCGAGGTTTTGGAGCTGGGAGGGGTGGCGGATGTGAGGTGGAGGGCTCGGACCAAATGGAGTAGAAGGAGAATTTTGAGGTAGTTTTCGGTTTTGAGCCAATGATTCGTCCTTGGCGAATGGCGCGAACAATTTTCATGACCTAATGAAATATCAGCTCTCTATAAACCATACCGCTATAAAGACAACTTACTTTTTGTTTTTCCCATTTGCTTGGGACCCAGCGACGTTTCGGTTCTGGAGCAGATGACAGAGGCATAATCTCTTCCTTTCCTTTTCCCGTGAACCACTCTGTGGTAGGCTCATATGGATCATAGCCAGCATCTGGGACCTCGCCCGCGTATAGTCTGCGTATAATATCAAGTTCCTCGGTCGTGAGAGGTTTATCCATCTGAGAATTTTTATCAAAAGCGGAGGTCCTTCGATGTGACATATTGAGTTGGGGATTACAATGGGAACTATGAGAGGACATACCATGCTGATGGGTCCTCGGCAGTTGACAAGAATTTATCCAACTCATCGCCCCGTGCAGGTCGCAAAACTCTCTTTCCGTCTATATCATATCCAACATGAGGTAGATCGTCATACCAATGCATTGGCACATCTCCAACACGATTGGGATCCTGGACGTACGCGGGATATATACGAGTTAGAAAGGTTGAACGGACTAAGGCCAGATGCTCACATCTTCCGTCGATGAATCAGAGTCGTATTCCGGTTCTATCTCGGGGTAAACGCGTTTCGGCTGTCCAGTAATGTCTGATACAATAGTTTTCGCCTTGGGAAATAGGTGGATGGAGTCCGAATCGCTGGATTCCTCCTCGTCTTCCTCGTCTTCGTCCTTTTCCTCTAGACTATCCTCCTCTTCATCAGAGCCATGAGATCCTTCGTCCTCACTATCGCTCCGCGTGTCAATCTCGGGAAATTCATCCACCTCCCCGTCGTCCGAAACCGCGTCTTCATCGTTCTCCTCGTCGCTCAACATTACCAGGTCACCGACCGTCATTGTGGGAACAGCAGGCACATCTTCTTCGGAAGATTGCTTCCTTTTCTTTCTGTGTTTGGTGACGTCCTCCACGGCCATAGTGAACGGCCAGAGTTATATGAGCTACTAACTGACTTTCAAGTTACAATAAAATTCTTGATCGAAAGAGGCGATAGCCTTAAATGCAAACAATCGTCAACAAGCAATCCTCTTCAATCCGTTAATTGAACTCCCTTTTGTCGATTCATCCTGCCAAACGCCAGGCCATCGTTCCGATATTAATATGGTTAACTATGGGGGTGGTATGTTTGTTCGATATCCTATGAGGGTGCGATAGTAAACAAACTTGAACAGACGAAGTCTCTGCACTTGTAGTAGACATTGGTTCATCAACATTACGCGCTGGATATGCTGGAGACGACACACCAAAAGCTATAATTCCTACCAGCTATGGATACCATAGTATGGGAGGAGACGATGCCATGGACGTTGAAGGAAGCGACGCGACACAAAAATCTAAATCGGTGAAGAAGTATGTTGGCCAGAATGGTCCGTCGATTTGGAGGGCAGGGATGGAGGTGGCAAATCCTGTTGTGGACGGGCTCAGTGAGTTGCGACCGCATTAATCTGCCAACATCTCCTGAGCTATGTTCTACAAGTCCATGACTTCGCTTCCGTTCCGCCTCTCATCGAACATGCGCTCGTGGATGTTATGCGCTGTACTCCATCGGAGCACCCAATCCTTGTAACGGAGCCTACGTGGAATACGCCTGAAAATCGAGAACGAATGGCGGAAATCATGTTTGAAGAATTCCAGGTACCTGCGTTCTACATCGCAAACACAGGCGTCTTGAACGCGTATGTCGTCTTCATGCGTAGCTACAGAGTGCCCCTGTGATCATTGCCTTCTAGCTTTGCAGCCGGGAAAGGAACTGCCCTTGTCATCGACGTCGGAAAGTCCATGGCAAGTGTAACACCAGTTGTGGATGGCTTCGTCCTTCGCAAAGGTAACGGCCATTCATAATATTATCCGGTCTACCTTAACTAGCTTACAGGTCTTACGTACTCTACACTACCAAAGCTTGTCCACGCACATGCCCGCCATACTCTCGCGAACCCCAACCAAGTGCGAAGAGGGATCGAACTCCTGCCGCATCAATTAATCGCGAACAAGATGGTACGTCCTGTGGTAATATAGAAGGAATGATCCCGTGAACGCCATTAAAGCCCGTAGATCTAAATGCACCGCCCCGTTTCACGCTGCGAGAAGATCGCATTCCAGGCTCGACCGAAACCTGGCGGACTTGGGCCGAAAGCAGAGAAGTGGACGAGTGGATGCATAGTGTAGCTGGGATACTTGAACAGGGGTGGAATGACCAGTGAGTATTGACTTCTAATCCCATCCAGGACGTCATTGACCTTGCCGTGATCTTATAGGTTAGCGGCTTCACGCCCTCCCAAAGCATACGAATTCCCAACAGGCTATAATACCTATTTCGGAGGAGAAAGACTGCAGGTCGGCGAGCAGTTCTTCTATCATCATCACGCACTAGTGGTACGTGTTCGCTCATTACCCGTCGTTCTTCGTAACCGTGACCCGTTTTCATTCTAGGCATCGAACCCGAATTTACCTAAACATTTGCCAGCGCTCATCACTGAGACTTTACGTTCTTGCGACGCGGAGCTGCGCCAGGTCCTCTCTAGCAACGTTGTAGTCACTGGGGGTGGCACTCTATTCACTGGCTTCGTTGACCGGCTAGTTTCAGAACTAACGCGGACCTTCCCACACGTACGGTTGCCCTTCTGCTACTCGTGAAAATGCTTGTTGACCCTTCTGCAGACAAAGATCCATGCACCTGGGAATCCCATCGAGCGTCGGTACGGAGCGTGGCTTGGGGGAAGCATTCTTGCGAGTTTGGGAACCTTCCATCAACTCTGGATTAGTAAAGAGGAGTGGCAAGTACGTCCCCTATCCTTTTGATCAGTGTGAGCGTTGGCATTGATCCCCGCCTACTGTCTAGGAACACGGGAGGGCGATCGTAGGCCAAAGGTGTAAATGACATGTGTCCTTGGTATTACTTCTGTTGTAGTATGGGATGTGTACATTCAAAAGTTTTCATGCACTTTCACTTTAAATGTGCTCAGAACGCTTGGTTTGACAATAAATAAATCTGCTAATGTGTTTGTGTTTTATGGGCTCAGGTGGTGAAGCACTGCTCCCCGCCCCGTCACCAGTATTATGTACAATAGGCCTCGTCGTCCCCACTCACCCTTCACCTCGATTCCAACTAACAACTCCGAGGCAATACGACCAGGCGGCGCGGGGACGCTAAAGTGGTTACGTGGACGACCAGGCTGGAGGGAAGGATAAAGAGTGTATAGGGTGGTGTAAAGCACAACAACGACGTAAATGCTCCAAAACGTTCATTTACGACGTGGGAACTGTTAAAACACAGATTAAAGAAAAGGAGAGGATAGGGAAGGGAAGGAGTGTGGTAAATATATAAGTAAACACAACCTTGTCTCGAGCATGGGTTTTCATCGTATTTCGTCCAGCCAGGCCAACCAATGGGAGTCCAGATATCATTCTTGCTGAGTGTTTGGGGAGTTTGTTACAGGCACCGGCATCCTACTCTATAGCCATCGCTAACCAGAGAGCGGGATTGATATGAGGGAAGAAAAGAATGGAAGGGCCAGATAACAATCAGAAAGCTTCCACCAGCTCCCTCCTCTCGCGGGCATCCATTAACATGCCCAATCCACCGATGGCCTTGCGCCTGATCCTTGTAGCGAAGTTTTTCGGCCCAAGCTCATCAGCGCCCGAGGGCGGCCCGCGGGGCTGCCTGGTCGGTTGACTTACCAGCCTGTGGATGACGACCGGCATCACAGACACCTGCTGATGGTCAAACACCGCTGAGGCAGGGCGCCCAATGCCGAGGCCTTCGTACAACTTCTTGGATGCCTCCTCGCGCGGCGAGAGAGACGTTTCATTGGATGAAGAGGACCTGGGCGTTGTTGGGGAGGAGTTGGATGCAGAATCAGAAGAGTAGCTATCGTCGTTATCGTTGCTATCCGAAGTATCGATTATGACGGCGGGCATAGGCTGAGCAGCAGCCCCACTGAAGCGCAAAGCCTGGGGCCGGAACTTGTTGGGCGCACCGCTCATGGGGAGGGGAGGCGGGGACACACGCTGGTCGCTGGGAGGGGTCACTTTGACAATCGGGGAAGATACGGCACGATTATTTCCGCTAAGCACGGAGTTGTTGTTCCCGCCACGTCTCCACGAGGCTACCGAGTCAGACTTGGAAGAAGCATTGACGGCCTTATTGGAGTTGATGTTGTTCGAGGCAGGGTTACCGAGGGATGTTCCTCCGCTGATGACGGTGGTGGAACCAGGCGTGGGAGGGGGTGGTAAATCGTCATACTCCTCCGAGGCAAACCGGGACAAGGTACCAGTAGCATTCAAGCTCGTGGTTCGACTACCGAATTTGCCACCTAGTGCGGCTGTCATGGGCCCTTGGCCATCGCCCCCAACACCAAGCTGAGCTTTCATCTGTTCCGCCTGGTTGGCGCGGCGCATTTGGGCGCTCAATGCCGCAGAACGAAGATCAAATGAGTTGGTAAGAGGCCCGGCAGTGGCAGGCGGGTTGAAACCGAGACTAACACGCCTGTTCTGGCTTTGCATCTGAGCCTGCTGCTGTTGGCGCTGTGCTTGAGCGATCATCTCTGCCTGCATTTGCTGAGCCTGGATGGTCTGCAAGATGTGTTAATATACTGGTACAAAATTGTTGTGTAGTACGAACCTGGAGCCTCATCATCTCAAGCTGCAGCATCTGCATCTGCAAGGCTTGGTTCTGCATCTGACTCGACTGGGGCATCATGTTGGGATTGAAACCGGCAGGGCTGAATGGGACGCTGTTCGGGTTCATGCCACGAGTGCTCATCTGTTGAGCAGAGAAGCGGTTGTTGGGTCCATCGACAGCTGCAGTCATGGGCATTGCGCGAGGACCAGCATGACTGGTAAAGACGTTCTGCTGAGGCATGTCTGCAAGTTGGTCCTCCTCGTCTTCTGGAAAAGGAGAGCTGTGATGATGGGAGGCGAAACGAGGGACGTTGAAAGTAGCGCCGGGTGCGGCAGTGTGGGGGAAGCTTGCGGAGGTAGTTCTGACCCCGCCGGTACGAAGACCGGAGAGAAGAGAAGCACGGTGGGTGGGTGCGGGTGCGGTAGTCATGGCCAGAGGATTGACGAGGATAGATACGGGATGATTATGGCTCTTAATTAATGGACAGGATGGAAGGGTACAGCTTTAGAGGGAGATCAGTCAGCCTCCACCGGTATACAGTTACTAGGAGAAATAGGCTCACTTGGTGTTGATTGAAGCTAGCTAGGATCGCAAAGAGACGAGGGACGACTCGACGGGATTTGGGTGGACGACCCGAGAAAAGAAGAGACGGATGAATAGAATTTTTTTAATAGTTTTTTGTCGTGTGGATAATAATGACTATGAAGAGAAAAGAGATGGAACCTGGAGATATAAGAGAAAGAGGCAAGAAGGGAGGCCGCCCAAAGAGCCAGGTCAGAGCGAAGGAAGAGGAGCAATCAAATCAAGGGCGATGCCATTTCCCACCCCGCGATATCATTTCATACCCCGCTTCACGTGATCACAGATACTTCTTTGCACTCGCCCGCACCCGCGCATCGAACACCCCGCTCCGGATTGTCGTGTGAGCCGTGTGGAAAGGGTTCAACATCGTCTACACCCCTCAGTAATGCCCAATCCGATGCACACATCAACTCACCTTCACGTACAGCTCCCACACGTCCATGAAGAACTGCCGAATCCCATCATCATTTTTGACTTCGTGCAACAACACAAACTTCATGTCTGTCAACAAATCAGCGCCCTGCATCCATCTCACGCATGTCGTCTCTTACTTCCTGGGGTGATAAATGCAGACACTGTCCACTCATTGAACTTGTCTACCGCTTTCAAGTACCTATGTCCTAGTCAGGGACTGATCCACCGCTCGGATCAGACCACGTACATCGTATTCTCTTTCCGCATAACATCCTCAACCATGTCCAAGCTTGCATTAGCTATCATTTGAATTACATGCCGGTCCTGCCCTCCTCCCATCCGCACTGCACCCCCCGATGAGTGGTTCGTCGCGCTCGAGGCGCCAGACAGCGCAGTTAATGTGCCTGCAAAAGCTGACGTCGACCAGTTGGGCAAATTTGAAGATAACGGCGACGTAGTACTTGGCGTTGGTTTGGTCGAGTAATGAGTGAGCGTATACAGCGGTGTATCCGACGGCGACAGCAGAAACAGATGGTGCGACATGGGTGAGCGTTATCGAAATGCCACAGACGCGTTAGCCAAATATACACAAATCTATCCTCGGCAGCTGTCACGTGCGTAACCGCGAATGGCTTTGCTCCTTCACCGCGCCTTCGGACGTGCAGTCTTCAACACCTACACACGCCCACTATCATGCAGGCCTCTATCAGCTAGCCTCATTACTCCTAGAGCGCCTTCTTTGATTCTCCAACTCTTTAGAGATACACCTCGGACGCAAGCGCGGTTGTTCAATTCAACACCTCGGCCACACAACCCTCGACCATACCCCCACAGGCAGTTCTCCAATCGCGATTCGAAACGACCCTTTCTCGCATTTATAGATCGTATCCCAGAAAATGCAGTATTCTGGGGGATCATGGCCATAAATGGTGTAGTATTCGTCATGTGGACCCTGTCTGCGCAACGCATGGTCTGTCCACCAGTGTATCTTAATTCCACATGAGCTCACGATCCCCAGAAACAAGAAGGGAACCCAACTGCTTACAGATGGATGACACAGAATTTCACCCAGAGTTGGCGGAACGTTTCCTCAGGGCGAATGTAATTTCTTCCTCGCTACGCCACCTGGAACCAGAACTCAGAACACCTATAGATGGACCCTCCTTACTGCGACTTTCTCCCATGAGAACGTAGGCCACATCCTCTTTAATGGATTCACGTTCTTTTTCATGGCCAAGCCGGTACTGTCTATGCTAGGCAGCCGCCGGTTCCTTTTCCTCTACCTGGGAGGTATGTGGCTGTTTTGAGGAGGTTCAGACAGACGAACCTCGCATTAATCACCCTGCAGGCGGACTTTTCGCGAGTCTTGGTAGCATGGGCTGGAATCTTTTTATCAAACGCAGGGATGCCTCATCATATGGCGCAAGTGGTCAGTCGCCGTCCGATCCTTTAAAGCATATCATCAACTGACGAATCCTCAGGTGCAATTTACTCTGTGGTCGCCTTCCTGGCTTGTGTGGCACCTACGATGACGTTCCAACTCTATGGTATAGTTCCCATCTATGCTTGGCTCGCAGTCACAGGTATCTTTGCGTACGATACGTACTCTGCCATCCATGACAAGGTATGCTAGTTCCATCTTCCGTGCATCTGATTTACAACTTGTACTTTGTAGCAAAGGGGCACAGATACAGCCGGACATGTCGCGGGTTTGCTGGGCGGCATGGTTTATTTCCTTGCCACTCGCAGGATAAAGTTCTGAACGTCAACAGTTTCCAGACGCCATTTATCTGTACCTCATCTCGTCATATAAGAACCATGGTTCCGATAGACAACGCTGTGGTGCATGCCATGAAAACCATCGTATTATTTAAACGCTGGAAGATTATACAGTGATCGCATCATAAGGAAAGGAAGTAGGGCATCATACAAGACTGAACATGTGGGTATTTGTGGTCAATTGCTGGTTATCATCAAAGAATAAATTCCGAAAGAGTTGGCAATATTTAAGGAGAAAGTGACGAGGGTGTGAGGACAGGAGCTGCTGTTGCTGTAGTCATCGCTGTGGGCCTCAAAGGCGTGCTGGTTCGGGTATCCAGTCGTCGGATCTCTTTCTCCAACCTATCCATCCCTGAAGGGCCAGTCGCCGCACTCAACCCTCGTGCTCCGTGCTTGTCGAACAGGTACGTGAGGAGATTCTTTTTTTCGTCCGCCAGCCCGTCTAGGAGGGCAAAGAGGTGCGTTTCGTCGCGCAGGACGAGCTGTGCGGCGATAATTGATGCTGCTGCTGATTCGCGCACGATCAGGGACGATTTGTCGTTCAGCGACTGTCATGAGGGGATGTAAACGAAGCGAGAGCCAGCGAGAAGACAACCATCCGCACCGAAATGAGTGTTCCTTTCAGACGAGGCAATTCCTCCTCCGCAATCTCTGCTGGGAGGCGCAAAATAAACTTCCCCAGTGCAATGAGGCCGAATGCGTAAGCTACGGACTTGACTTCTTCGTCGGACGATGCAGGGTGGGGCTCGGCATGGAATGTACGCAGGCTAGCGTGCATAGTAGTAAGGCCATACACAGGCTCGATGTTTGCCGCGAGAGCATCTCGGATGGTGTTGGTTGCTTCCAAAACCTGTACAAAAATGAAATACCGTAAGTTTGGATGTAGAATCTCAGTGGTGGTTCCTTACGTTGAGCTTGTTGCAGTATCGTACCCGCAAGAGCACCGAGAACAGGTCCGATTCTCTACCTTCAAGATAATGACCTTGATTTTCGAGCATCTCCCACAGAAGAATCAAGCCATACTCGATCTCCTCTTCGCTCTGCGGACGTGGATGAAGTACTGCACGGATTGTTCATAGGAACAAAAAGGATTTACCTTCGTAGGCTCGAGGAACTGAATCAGCGCGTTGAACAGCCGTTCAAAGTTTTTATTCACATCCCAAATGTCAGTATGAAGCAGTGGCAGAGACTGTGAGGGGCCGACAAGTGGTGAGGGGCTGCTGGCTCCAGGACTAGGGGGCGGTGAAGACTCGGAGACAGGGTTCTCGATTGAGAACAGCGACAGTTTTCGAAGTACATGGATGCCTGGTTCGCCGTCCGCCAAAGCCGCAATGTAACCCTGGAGCTCCTTGACCTGGTCTACGGACTGCGTTGCGTATAATGGTGTACCTTGTGCGACCACTTCCGTGAGGTCAGCAAGATGCTAATAAGGGCTTTACAGAAGATAAACCTACAAGCTTTCCGTTTCAACCACCAGCCAGTTTCATGCTTCTTCCCTTGCAAAACGTCAACCAACGACGAAGACTGTCCGTTACGTGCTGGACTGTCTTTGAACATGGCTGCTTGCCTCATGATAGCTGCATTCCTGTTTGCCTGAGTTACCGGCGGTACTGCGCGGTTCTGGGTAATAGGAAGCGGCGCAGGTTTGGTCTTGGTCTTGCTCAATGAATGTCCGTTGCTGCTTCCAACGAATAGCGAAGGTGGGATCGTGGAATCCTGCAAGCCTTCCTCATCCGGATCGACAAGCTCCAACAATCTCTCTGCCGCACTCTCCGCCTGTTCTGCGCGAGCCCTCAGAGCATCCTCGACGACTGGCCGATCGCTGCCCATGTCTGCAACAGAGCCCGATGACAAAGCGTTGGACACAGCATTCGATTCCAAACCGACGGACCTCGGAGAGATCGAATTATTGCCAACGGTTCTGGTTTTTGGGGTGGTGGGGGGATACATTTCGTAAGGAGTGGAGAACGACATGAGATTAATGGAATGATCCCCTTCAGAATCACTGTCGTCGTCTGGGATAGGCACTGTCTGCGCCAGTAGCAGAGATTCGTCGTCGCCGGTCATCATCTGAAGTGACAACTTCGAATGCGTGGTGGGAATCGGAACAGCAGCAGTACGACCATGACCGTTGGTATTACGAGGAGTTGGTGAAGTGTGGCCGACTGAGGACGACGATGATGCAGGAAGGGCGGGTTGGAGCGCTTTACGTATGGTGGAAGGTCTGTTTACAAAAGTAGCGCTTGTTGCCAGCGGCGAAGAGGCTCGGCGGCGGAAGGTTGAGTGCTCGGAAGGCGATGGAGGAGTTGCTGCCCGGCCAGAACCACTGGAACCACCGGATGGTGAGTGAGGGACGGCTGTACCGCTGACAGAACGCGCCATGGGTCCCGACGTCGTACGCGACCTCCCTGCTGGCGTTGGTGCAGGCGGAGAAGAAGACATCCTGAGGGGAGACGCGGGTCGTGCTGTGGAAGCTCTAGCTGGTATCCCAGGGGACACAGCACGCTTTACGGGAGGTACATGCGATCCAGACGTTGCTTGATGGCGGAGAGTCGGGGGCGCTGTAGCGATGGCTTTCGCCTTGGCCCGGCTGGCAGCAATAGCGGCAGCGACGCTGGACTTCTTGGCATTCTTCGGAGTAGTTGGTGGGAGGCTGGCCATTAGTTCTGGTTTCGGACAGACTTTCTCAATCTGCTTGCGAGCAATGGGATCTAAGCCATCCAGAATCGCCAAGCCCCGCTCTCCCCAGACCTCTTCGAAAACCCAAAATAAAATGCGGGCATTTTCTCGCACGGCAGGATTGGCATCGCTGAGAGCTTTCTTGAGCGACTTTTCAAGCAGTTCAAGTCCCCCTGAACCTTCTATCGTACTTTTAGCGCGATGGCCATGAACCTCGACATACTGTTTAAGATGAGCGACCACAAATGCTCGAGCTTGCACAGTCTTTTCTTGCAAGATATTCCACAGGAGGGAAAGAACGACACGAGGCTGTGCCGATGTGTGAGTGATGATCGAAGTTACTGATGCTTGAGACTGCTGCGCGGCAATTTTTTTCGTGAAGCCCGCCATTTTTAAGAGATTCGTGAGTAACGTGTCGCAAAAAGGATCCATCGCTGTTCCAACCGCAACTGCAAGCTCGGAGTACAGGAAAGCGGTGTTGGCTGAGACTGTAGTCCGAAGACTTGCCAGCTGGAAAGATATGAGCTGAAGCTGTGTAACAAGCTGTAGGGGATGACATACAGCTTTCAGAGACCACTGAATAAAACCCTCTTTTAACGAGGCGAGGAACGCGTCCAGGTAACGGAGATGGACTTCTCCCTTCAGCATCCCACGGACTCGGACAATAGCTTGTTCGCGAGCAGCCCAATTGTGTTCTGTCTCCTTGCCCTGTATTGGTTGTTAAGCGGTGGTAGCATATCAATATACAAAAGATAACATACCTCAAATGGTTTCTGCATCGCGGCAAATTCACTCTCCAGGTCTTTCGTAGATGCGATCTAAAACTTGGATAAGGAAACGAGAAGAGGAACTTAATGAATGGCTTACATAGACGGGACGAATCTCTGTAGATTCACTTGTAGGAGTTGGGGGGACAGAAGAGGCGGCAGAAAGGGGTGCCATGGCTGCACGGCTACTGGGCCTTGATATGTCCTTTAAGCTTCCATGACTGGCGTTCCTGGAAATCCCGCTAGCCTGACTACCAACCGTAGGTCTCCGGCCTTGAAGTGCTAGACTTGGAGGTATGTATTCCTTTGGTTTTGTGCTGGGCGCGTCGCCATTCTCCGAACCATCGCGACTTTGAGGATTGCTATTGACTGATCCACCGAGAAGTTTGGACAGCACTCCGTCGACGATTGTCTTGCGGACGCCTTTCTTCGTCATCTCCTTCTTGAGATCGGCGCGTGCCCCATCTGTGACTCCTGGGCCTGTGAACAGCTCTACCACCGATTGACGCGCACATTCTCGAACATGGGCGTCAGTATCTTCGAGGCAGTCGACAAGGAGAGGGAGATATGGTCGTATTGGAAATTGGTGATGGGCGCGTCGAATGTGCACCAATGTCAAAATGGACTGCAGTTATAGCATCAATGAAGCTCTCGCTTTTCACATGTTTATTCACGACACACCTGTTCTCTGACTTTCCAAACTTTGCTACCCAGTCCAGCTTCCCTCATGAACCGTTCAAAAATCAGCAGCGGTGTCTCCGGGCCTTTGTCTCTTGCTTTTGACGACATTGAGCTCCCGCTTCCAGTTCGAAACGCAAGTCCACCGAGGATAACTAAGGTTTCGCGTGCCTTAAGCTGTGCCTTCTCCTTGTCCCCAAGTCGCTCGATCACGCCACCAATAGGAAGGAGTGCATTAAGTACTTGGCGCAGCGTTGCTGCATCTATGACGCTGGATGGATTAATGGAAGAGGTGGATGACGACGGAGATCGAGGTTGACTGTTAGAAGGTTGAGGGTGACCAACCGACCGTGATATAAGTAAGGGAAGCAGGGGAGGCAAGGAAGCCAGCGTGGCGGTCGTTAGGTGTTGGTTCGATGTCCGTAGACATGCCTTCAAGACGTTGAGGAGGCCGTCCGCGTCGTTAATCTGTTGCGTTAAGTCTATGAATTGTCAAATTCGACAAAGACGACGTTCACCTCGATTCCAGATTCGAACTCGGCTTGGAGTTTCGTGAGTGCATCTACCTTCACATCAACATCTAAAGGGGGTAAGCGTGTTGGTTTGTGAACTTCAGACAATATCAGAAGCCGCGTACCATTGCTTTTACATTGATTTATGAGTTTTTCGAGCCTTGAATCGCCCGAGTCCATAGCGGGAGCGGGAGAGCTGGAGAGCAGACTGGATGTCAATCAAAGCAACAGTCGGACAATAATACTTATTCAAAAAGAAGCAAGCCGAAAGTTATGATGACCGTGGCACCGTGCACCTGCCAGCAGACTATGCCCTTCAGTGCCAAGATCAGATATGATTAATGGCCAGCATCTTCCAACATTGAGGATGGATGCAATTCGAACAATAACAAACTGTGCCAGCTACTGCGCAGAGCATCCTTTTGCGTCTCAATCGACATGGTGGATCACTCTGTACTACAGTACATACACAACTCGACTTCTTTACTTCGACACACTGTGAATTTCTCTTGATTTAACGATGCTCGCCGTTCGGCTGCATCGCTCCTGCATTACTTACTACTACAAACGTTTGAAGTTCAGGAAGATACATGTATATTTATATAAATTGCTAAAACCAAGCTAGAACTCGAAAAGATTACATCGTCGATAATGTGCAGACACAGCACTTCGAATTTCACGTCTCAAAGCAGACTTGACAATACTTTCCCCGCACCTGTAGCAAAAATGGCTGGGAATGGATCAGTGATTATCGTAGGGGAAGTGTGGGGAAATGATTTACGTATTGCAGCCCGGGGACATGCACTGGCAACACAGAGAAAGTAAGTAAGGTCAAGAAATAAGCAATGGCTCTTACAGTCATGTGGTTACAGCCAGATTCTTTTTGAATGGGAGTTTGGCAGCCTACAATAGGTCCAGATCTCATAACGGTGACTTTGACCGAGGGTACGTACCGGGACAATACTTCCATCCACGCTTTCCCATCAGGTCTTGTAGCTCCGAAGAGCCGTCGCACGAATGTTGGGGTCCAGACACATTTATCTCTTGTTGGCATAATTTGCACCACGCGTACTGACAATGGGGCAAAGGGCAGACCAAGATTTTTGCTTCCTGATGTTCTTGTCGATCAACGAACATAGAGTCCCCACACCTGCATAGCCTGAAATAAGCCTGGGATGACGAGGGAAAGACAAAACAAGAACCTGCGACAGTGTATAACAACAGAATAGGCTGAAATCTGCAATTCTTCGAAGACGCGATATTCCTGTTTAGTGATACCAATTTGAGCTATAATCGACTCGTCGACAGCTACAAAAAAGATTGAACAAGATCAATACTTTGCTTGACACAAGCAATAGCAAGAGAATACCTCCAGGCTCAGAAGGAAGATTTCCTATGACACAAACAGGACACAGAATAGGGAAAAGATGCTGAACCAACTTCGAACGAACGTATTCTCTCATGCAGTCCCTGCAGAAGGAATGGAGACAATGGGACAACCGAGCGATGTAATCCTGTGGATGCTCCTCCAAACACACCCCACATTTGAATAAGGCTGGGCGTGCTGCAGATAGAGCTTCACGTTCTGCAAACAGGCGTTGGTCCTCCTCCTGATACCTACGCTGCTCTTCCTTGACAAAATCCTCCTGTAACTGCAGAGCAATTGCATGGTCTGCGTCGTCCTGTCGTCGAGCACTAAGCGTTTGAGTGGCACTCAAAGGAACTGTATCCAGCGAGGTTTTACCCTTACGCTCTCGCCTAACAAGCATTATCACTTATCAGTAAGATCCGCGACAACAGAAGCATGGCATACCTTAAGCGCCCATTGGTGCTTGTCGTTTTGGGAACCTCGTTGCGCCTGCTGGCAGATACCTGGACGTCGGAAAGCCTTTGATTGGTTTTCTCCAGTTCAACCGTCAAGACTGTGTTCTCGCTCTTCACACTGGTCAATTCCATCTTCGTACTGGCCAATTCTGTCGCAAGCGCCAAGACTTTCATGCTCGACTCTAGCACAGCTTGAGTCAGGGCCTTCGTGTCGTTTCCATTTGGTCTTCTTGAGACAACAATATGCCCACAAAACTGTCTCATGAGGTCCAGTTGCCACTGGAATGGATTTGTTGTACTTGACGATGTTTGTTCCACGTGGAAGAGGTTAACAAGATATTGCGCAGAATCCTCGACGGAAGAGGTAAGGATGAAGCCAGCACCAAGAGGATGGTTGGGTCGAATGTGGGAGTCAAAAATGAGGAAGACCTTTCCGGATCCTCTTGAAAGCGGTATCTTCACACATGCCACAATTTCTGGGGGCTTGGTTATCATCACGGCCGAGGATGAGGTCGTGGAAACGTTGTCCATGTCTCTACGAGGCTAGAGGTTAGTTGTGAAAGATTCTGAAAAGTTAGAACGAGTTACTGTAGTAAAGCCTTGAAGCTCGCCAAGTCGCATTGGCGGCTGTAGGTCGGCGACCCCACAAGTGATAGAGACTGGCTGAAGATTGGAACATCGAGGATATCTTCCATATCCAAATGAGAGGGTTTGGTCCAATAGTCACATATCGAGGTAATTTCCTACGAAGCGGTTTCTCAGTCAACACATCTATAATTGACCTCCCAACATACCTCCGCGCCTCGGCGTGACAAGATCCAATGTATTAGCTCTTCGCCCACAAGGCCTTCATCTTCTTTGCCAAACACCAAGCGAGCACAGTTCAAAGCCGCAAGACCACAGGCAGATCGTCCAGCACCTGGTGAACGACGTTTCTGGTATTGACTGACGCCATCGTGTGATATAATTTGTTGTTTGCCGATGAAAACCTGATCGAGGACTTGACTGGCATTCAGGATCTCATGCTCTCTTTGTTTTCCCTGTCGATGGCCCATTAACGAGTAAGTTGAAGCGCGTTGGTGAAGGTTAGTAACGGGAGCAGTCTTCCACTCGCGTTATCGGATTCCTTTTGTGGGAGGTAGTAATTGACGCTCGAGAATCCAGATTCGTGTCTTTCCGCTCTTATCTCGATCCCGAGTCAGACATCGCGGGTTAATTTATCTATCAGGCTCGTCTCAAAAGACGGAAGACAGCTATAAATATACAGACAGCCGCTACGGAGTGAACCTACATCCTAGGCCCGCCGCTTGTTCTGGCGCTGGACAGTGCTTCGTCACTTGGTGTCCTCGTTTCTTCATCCTCACTGGACAAAGGGTTCAATCATTCAGGCATTTCCTTGCATCTTCGAGCACCCCGTCAGCGGCTGGTTTACCGATGCGACGATGTCTCCCAGGTTAAACGTTAAACCGACATGAGACGATCGTGTCTCGACCGTATCTCTCCTCCTATTCAGTTTTAAGCTTATTTGAATCTGCACCCCCCCTGTTGTCCTTTCCTTCAACGCCCCAATGAATGAATACGCGCCTCCCGATATCTTTTCAGACACCAATTTACTAGGCCTCTACAACGACCCTGCAGGCGGTGCTCCAGTCGTTGCCCATGATATACAACCCCGTGGTCATCATGTAGGTCGCTTGAAAGGTCGATAATCGGGCTTTGTTTCTCACTTGAGTCCAGGCCCGTGATGCCACCATCCATAGCAAGACTGGCCTTCCTGCATCTGAGACAGCGTCAAAATTCTCAGCCTCGCCTGAAATGGATTTAGTCAAAAGCATACCAGCCATGTATCGCATACTTGACCTTATCAGCGAAGAAGGAAGCGGCGGGCTAGGTATGAATCAATCTCACACTAGTATTCTGTTCTAAATCGACGCGGCACACAAGTGGACAAGGTCGTCATAGATCAGGATTCGTTCCAAAAATTCGCGAACGATATGTCCCCGGGCGCTTATACGTCGCTCACCAAGGTCGATTTCAAGGCTTTGGACACATTGACGGTACAGCCAGTCGGGGTCTATGGATGCAAGGACGAGATCAGTTCTTTGTTGCTTTCCATGGGCATTGTTGATGATCCCACGTCAGTCTGTTAACCATCTTCACATACTCTCGTTGACATAAAGTTCAGGGCCGAGGCTCTTCGCACCTCAAGGGACGATTCGTCAGGACCTTGGTTACGTTCTGGCTTGTACCTGGTTCGGAACATGACAGCAGCTGCCTCGTCGGAGCACATTTTGGTCATATACTGGCCAGAAGATACAACGTGGCGTGACGATGCCGCCACCTCAGTGCGCCGCAACCGTGTAACCTTCATGCGGTAAGTGTTGTATAATCCCTCAATTTGACCTGTTGCCAATGCAAGCCTGTAGTTACCTTACAAAGCTTACCGACCAAGTTTTATGCTTGTTATCTCCTGATCAAAGCCGTTCGATCGTCTGGAGGGAAGAGTTGGAAGACTCGACAATGGCAGAATCTGAAGATGATCAGTCAGACCGTCTCTTCACCTTCGAAGTTGCCAAAACCAATGAACAGGAGGAAAATGTGACGGTTCGCCCAGGATTTAGCGTAAGACCTCACGCAAAAGTATTCAACTACTGACTGATTTGATTCTCCTCAAGATTTTCTCCCAAGAAATTGGTATCGATTCCGCAGAACCATCTGCTTTTCCTGCTTCGCTTCCGCCAAGGCTCTTGGCAGGCGAGACCTCACAAGCGTTCTTGAAAGTCGCGTTCATTCCACCCTTCGCCGAAACGGCGGAGATAAAGCAAACCTTCAATCAGTTCCAGCTGCGCAGTCTTCTGTACGTTTATCATCAATGACAACCTTCCCTCTTGTAGCTAATATCTTTCGAACAGAACAAGCGGACTGATCGAACTCTCCGTCGATTTGGAAGACGAGGCAATCTCTCTTTTTATTCAGAACGGACTTCGCGCGCGGTATCCAAAATCTTGTGAGGCGTGGACAGGACGGCAAGCTGAAATCACCGAAGAGTGCAAGCAGTTGGACGAGGCCGAAATGGACGACATGAAAGCCGAGTTGGAGAAGAGCGACCCAGCAGTCCACAATTCAATTCTTCGCGAGTTGATAGATGGGGTAATTCACTCTTTCCCGTAAGTATCATTTCATCCGTAGTTATCTACGATGCTAATTCGACTCGGTAGTATATTCGAGCGGCCAGCTATCACCCCTGAAAATGAAATCGAGGATGTCTCATCGGATGGTGAATGATGACTGTGAACAGCATATCACAGTGTTCCTCACCATATTTTATATAGGTTGCATTTCTCAACTGTTCGAACTGTATCCGGAGTTCGAAGGAGAGGTTGACCGGGTTGTGCAAGATCCCAAATGGAAATCGATCCCTGTGAAAAAATTTCAAGATATGAAGAAGCGCTTGATGATAGCAGAACTGTTCCTCGCTAAGCAGGATATGGAGAATGATAAACGCGAAGAGTGGGTCAAGAAGGTTCTTCACAAGGGATACACTCCACCAAAGGCTTCAAGATTGAACTACATCTTCGGCATCGTTGGAACACCCTTCTCACGAGAGATCCCACCTGAGCAGGTGGTTTTCATGCAAGCAGACGATGCTTTTACGGCGACGAGCGATGCCGACTTCCTGTCTTGTCTTTGTGCTAGAGGCTGCCACCATCCTCTTCTGGAGCCTGAGGTGGTAGCGATTCGGGAATTCGCTCACCGGCACATGCAGGACCAAATCCGGAAACACCTAAGAAACCTCTTCGCAAAGGCTAAGCGTCTGCAGGAGACCTTTTGTAGAAGTCAAATCCAGCGAGCGGGTTCTAGCCGGCGAACAGAGCTTCAAAGGAGTTCCCGACAAGTTCTAGCGAAGGAGATGCAGGAGGAAGCTTCATCTGACTCGTTCGTGTTTTACCCTTCAATCATTTGTGATAAATCATGACAAAAATGCAGGCGAACAGTGAAAGTGGACACCGCTGAAGTTGAGAGATCAATGTTTAACTACGGGGTCCCGCGAGGTTGGTGTCTTTCACAACAATGACATTCTGCCTATTACTTATCGGTTTTTTTTTAGTAAAGATAACGGGACAGACAGCATCCCAGATAGAACCAGCGCTGGAATACCAGATTTACGTCTTGGGGTTATCGACCGAACACAAGCATAGCCTTCAACTCGATCCATCATTCATACCGCTACCCAGCGTGCAAAAGCTGTCCTGCTGGTTTCGTTTACCTGTGGAACATAGGCTGCTGTAAGTCTCCTAAACCATTCCATCATCCGGTCCCTGATATCAGCATCTTGAAAGCCATGTCCAACTTCTTGAGAGCAAGATTCTTGTCATTGTTGACGACCGTCGGGAGGGCTTGTCCATATTCCTAGAGACGCTGGAGACCATCGGTGCTGCTATCAATCATGGGCGTCCTCGAAGGCGTCTTCGTCATGACAAAATAGGTAGCGATATTCTTATATCTTTCGACGAGACAAAGCGCATGCTCTCTCTGTGTGCTCTGACTAAGGTGTGTATAGCCATCAAAATTCTGTTATCTGTGCTTATGATCTGCAGTTCCAACTCTACATATTCGTTTTTGACGAAAACTATACTTCACTTCAGGCCTGGGGGAATTCTCTGAACCTAGCTCCATGGTATAACATGGATATCTCTATCTGTCGATCATGCTTTGTTCCTGGCACCGAAGAGATCCTCTTTATTGACACAAGTGGGCAAGCAAGGATTTTCTCTTTGGTCACGCAGCAATTTCGGTGAGTAGACTTTCCTGACGTTTGGCGTGCATCCCTGAAGGTGCTTCTGCCCTAGCCCTGCCTCCTTATCTCTCCCACACATCCCAGCTGCTGCATTCGCATCACCGGATGGCGCTTGCCTGCTCCTTCAGTATCCGACAGAACCATCTCAGTTGCTAGCTTATCACTGGGCCACGTTTGGATCGACTCAGGGCATTGTTGTGGATATTTCGCCGCTCAGTGGACGGGATATGGTGCTTACATCCATGGTCAACCGGAATTCTGTCCACTTGTTAGAATTGGATCTCCAGTCCAACCGTTGCCAATCTGTCGCATTGGACATAACCAAGAAGGCGACTAATTTCATGTTCAAGGAGAAGGGTCCTAGAAATCATTCTTCTAGCGGAGCAGCTGCGTCATCATGCAATTGTCTTATTGACTCTCACGCAGATGTCTGGACGCGATTCCCTGTAGTTCCAGCCGTCCAGAGGCAAATAATCACCTCCGCTGGCCGGCGCCAGAAGAGCATCACGTTCATCACAGCAACGTCCTACGATCGTTACGGCGCTTATTTCGCTGATTTAATACGGTCGTTCGAACAACGCTCAAGGAAACCAACTGGCGACGAACTTAAGAACATCATCGTTGAGGCGATTCGTCCAGGTGAATTACTCCCAGCCCTTTCATCGCATTCTTGGAGTTCCTCTCAGTTCCGTGCTGGGGAGTGGCTTGTCGACCTTCTGTGCTTGATTCCGATTCATATCGCAATAACTCGCGAAAATCGTTTCATTCCCTTGAAGGATGGTGTAACTTCAGCCGAATTAGAAAGAACATTACTCGGAGCAGAAGTCGGGCGTATCGTGGACAGTCTCTCCGTGGGATGGTACGAGTCAATTTTCAAATCGTACATGACGGACAAGGTGTGCGAGCTCGAGTATATTTAAAACGGTGATTGATCATCTTCGGTTAGCCGGTCAAAGTTGTTTCGTCCATGGGTTCGTCATCCTTGCTTCAATTCTCTCGAACGTTCCTGACTTATACGTTGAATCTAGGTGAACAATCAGTTGGAAAGAGTTTCTCCCTTAATCACCTTGTTGACACGTCTTTCGCTGGAAGCGCTATGAGAACAACAGGTAAGTAAAGCCTCCCATGGCGCTCCTCAAAGGCAGCAGCTCACTATCTTGCAGAAGGAGTGTGGATGTCGGTTACTCCTACAAGCGACGCCCTTGTTGTGGCACTCGATTTCGAAGGTGCCTGGTTTGTTGTTCCGTTCAGATCCTTCGCTCATTCGTCCATTATGATCAGGAGTGCACAGTATCGAGCGTTCTGCTCAGGAAGATACACTTCTCGTTCTTTTCAATACTGCGATCTCCAATTTGGTGGGTCACGATGTCCACCTAACTTTCTTTCGACTTCGCTCATCCACCATATGCAAATGCTAAATAAAGGTACTATTCCGCAATAATTTCGCCCTTTCACGTGATATAACAGGCCTATTCCAATCGTTCCAATCATCGTCGACCGTTCTTGACCCGGCTGCGAATCCGTCTCTCTTCAGGTCCACATTAGCTATCATCATCAAGGTATGGGGAAGTTTTGGTCTTGTTGGAAAACTGATGAAGATCCACCCGCGCTTCAGGATGTCGTTGAATCTGATAAGTCAGACATCGTCCGAGAGTAAGTGTTTGGATTATGATTCGCAAAAATAACTTATTAGGGGTCAAAGATTTTCTCTCAAATTTCAGGTTGGGTCTCTGTAGTTACTAATCCAGAATCCTAAACCTGATTAATTTTGTAGCAAATCGTTCAGGAAGAACAGGACGCAAATTTCATATCTCGACTCCATGCTGGGCGTTTAAACATCATTCCGTGGCCAGTAATCGAGTCAAGGCAGTTTTACACCCTCTTCCCTGCTCTGAAGAAGCAGTTGGATAGGCAAGAAGTTACTCACCCCACTGCAGGCGAATTTCTTCACACCTTGAAGACACTGATGGCCAAACTCAAGGTCAGTATGCCGTTAGATACATCTCTGGTACGGCTTTGCTAATGTCACGTAGGCGAACGACTGGGGCGCTTTATCACGTACGCGTGTTTTTACTCACCCATCGGCTTGCTAACTTTTATGTCCACAGAAACGTTAGCCGCTCATCGTGCTCATAGGCTGCTCACTATGCTTCCGAATGCCCTTTCATTCGGATACTCAGAAGTTGACCCAGATTATGAACCATTGAAGGTCCGTATTACGGTCTGTCCAGGAAATTAACGAATTTTGACCTTCCTCCATCAAGAATTTGGACACTGACGCGGCTATTGACAAAGATGATACCTCCTCCTGCTTCGTCTACTCTGGCACAGCGAGCCAGAGGGAGGCAGCATTGGCACAGTTGTGCGGCTCATGGGTCAAATACAGTTCTCGATCTCATACACCGGAAGGTGAATGGATCAACGAGCTCTCCGCTTACCTCTACCATTTGGTCGACTTGAGAATCGAGCGTGTAAAAGGGTGGATCTGGTCGAATCTTGCCCGCTTCAAAACCGGAAATGCCAGCATCGATGAACTGCGGAGGACCCTGGACACCGCGATTGTTGAAGTCAGAGCAAACGTTGAACTCTGCAAAGCTCAATGCTCTTCATGCCATCTGTCTTGCTTGTTGAGTCGCCGACACGATCCACTTCAGCCCCACGATTGCCTAACATCTCACGCGTGTGTTCACCAATGTGAATTTCAAGAAGAGCACTTGTCAGAGGAGGTGAAATTCTGTGGTTACAGGTTTGTGCGCTGTTGAAATTATTGGAAACTGTTTGCTAATCCTCAGTCAAACGACAGTGCTGGCCACCCGGGGCAGCATATGTACGTTGATACGAAACTATCCAAGAACCTTGAAGCTGACAACGCCTTAATATTAGATGCATCGTAGATGCACATTTGTGCGGGGAGCTTTGTATGTTCAGCGATAAACGAGGCTGTCTCGGGGAATGCACGGAGGTATGAGTCCATTCACAAAGGAGTTCTCATAGCAATGCGTTAACGATAATAAGGTCGTCGGCCATCCAGGCGAACTCCACGTTTGTGCTGCTCGCGTACATGCTTGTGGCGAGGTTTGTCTGATTTTTTGTTGAGCTGGTCTGCGTGTCTGAGTAATGAAACCCAGCCTTGTGCTTTAGATGTCAGGTCTTCCGGAAAGCCTTTGACCTGTCCTGGGGCTTGCAGTAAACCAAGGTTCGCTACGCCTTTAAGAGCCTGGAAATGTATACTGACCTGCGGAAAGCGACGAACCGCATGACCTCCATGTCTGTGATAATCGAATGTGCCCTTCCGAGTGTAACCTGTGTGGAAGGTTGTGCTCAAACGGCAATCATCTGCATGGCCTTGAGCAAGGCGCCATACACCTATGCGGGTAGGTTGATTTCTTCGTCGGCCGTTCGGAAGCTAACGTACTTAAATGGCAGTCAACCTCATCCCTGCTCTTCCCTTTGCCAGGCTGATGGTATATGCGAGATTAACACTGCACCCCAGTCCATCGAAGCGACTTTCACAGGTCGTCATGAAACGTTCCAATATACAAAGGTAAGCAGTTCTAACTAAGGCTGTTCCCACCATCAGATTTATATCGGCAAATTCTAGTATTCACAAGGTGTGCCACGCGCGCTGGGCGATATAAGTATGTCGTTCTGACCCATCTCAGTTGCTAAACGACTTCGATGTGTGGTTCCCATTCCCGGAGGCTTAGAATCTCACACTGGCAAGCATATACATGGCACAGAACCGTCACCATTCCATTTCTGTGAAACTCGGTGTGCCGTTTTGCTCGGACCCCCATGATAGTAATACTTAAGCGCCCTCCATCTAGCTGCGAAAGCTGTGGATACTTTTGCACCCTCCCGCGCGGTACGCGGAATTCCTCTCCTGCTCCCGCCCCTAATCATACTTTGACAACAGGCCATTCGCAGCAAGAACACGAGACAAGCCACGGCTCCATGTCCAAGACACGTTGGGCCGTCGATGGTCCCGACGGTACAATCTTGGAGCTCAATGGTCGCAAATTCTCGTCTAACGACGACGGAGCGCCTATGATGTGCAACCTCGTCTGTCAGGACATTGGCCGCCATGCGCATCTAGCATTCTGCAGGACAAATCCAGCCGACATTTGCGGTAGCCAAGAAATACAGCACATAACAACCCAAATCATGCCCGAGCCAGACCGTCCCAAAGATTGGGTAACTCATAGCTTGTACTGGAAACGCTCAGGTATCTAAGTCAGGCCCCTTTCTCCCTGCCTTGTACTCACCAAATATTTGACATGGAACAAGGATTCAAAGGTAAGCCATCCGCTTCTAGTCTTCTCCTTAGTTCATTACCAAGCGTAATGCGAGATCCTTACTCCCGGGACGACCAAGCTAACTTCGCTAAATGGTAAACATTGAATCTTGGTTTCATTGGACTTGCTATTGACGAAAGATATAGTGATGCGATGTGTGGTGGTACGAATGTCTTGTGCTCCATTTCATGTGCCTTTTAAACGCTGTATTTCAGGCACTGAACACGTCGGGACAGCCACTAATCCGGCGCAACCATCGCATTGTACCTTGCCCATGTTCCACCCTCAATGTACTTCCACTACAGCAACAGGCTTAGGGTAAGGTTCCGGCCGTACCGTGATATTGCGCTGTCCAACTCAACCTAATTCAGTTATATTTCCAATGACGGTCACTTGTTCCCTTGCAAGAATCCGGCTGTCATGCAACAGGCGTTTCATGTGTAAGTCAATGATATTATTCCTCTCGCCTTTCACAGGAATCTTACGCTTTGTTAGGATATTCGTTATTGACAGGTAGGTTTCAACCACTAAGGGGAATATCAACACTTCACGTGTCCGGCAGGTCAGGATCTATGGCTGACACGGACAGGCGTCCATTACCAGGAACGCCTGCTACGGATCTGATCCGTCGAAGGTCTAACGACAGGCTCGGCGCTGTCTATTCTTCGCTCTATGCCTTTTGGTTGTCACGTCAAGCTGCGGTAGGAGCTGCCCGCTCAAATTCAACAGCAGCGGCACGCAGGGATGCATATAGTGTCCTCCTGTTTGATCACTGCATAAACAAATGCATTCAGAACGACCTCACAAGCTCTCCAGATCAACTCCTCACTTCTCTTCTACCCCATGAAGCAAGAGGAGGCACAAATTATACTGCCGCACTGGAGGAAACAGAGCAGGTCATGCGTCAAAATTGGAGCACAGAAAGGTTGATATTGACCAAGAGTAAAGCATTTGATGACAGCTGACTCAATAACCAACGTCTACAGGGCTCCTGTGGTGATCTTTTTGTCGGACGGAGAATGTAGCGTGTCTGACGCGACGGTCCGCACGGTCTGTCGTTCTGCTATTGCACTCGGGTAAGCTATTCTTCCATCTAATTGTGGTCGTTATTCGAGCCTTGTCACATCTTGTTTAGAAAATCCGTCTCGCTTCATTCTGTAGCATTTGGGCCTGGTACTGCTACACTGCGTAGGATGGCACAGATTGCTCTTGAAGTCCAGAACAGCGCCCCTCGCGATCCTCTTCTTCCAGCCAACGCCATGGTTAATTCCTCCTTCACCGAAGCTCTTGACACGGTCAGTATTCCTTTTAGGCGAAAAAAAAATTCAAATATTCATGCCTGCTATCATCTCTAGGTTCGCCTGGCAGAGACCTTCTTGGGAATTGCAGAGTCGTTGCGAAAACCGCGTGGCTCTTTAATGTCGTGAATGCACACCGACCTCATATCATACTATGGACAAAATTCTTGCAGATCAACTGGTATCCGTAGTGCCCGCACATGTAGTGATGTTGTTCAGAATCTACTTTCGATGCTACGCCTTCAAGTCAAGGTTCGAAAACAACCATGGATTGTGGGCCAATATTTTCTTTCGCTCATCTCTTTTTAATCAGGTTTTCTTATCTGAGTGTCCTAGCGATTTCCCCGGCTGTAGCTTATCACGAAGATGTTGTTTCTAAGAATATTTACCGTATCAAAGGTTGCCATCTGGGTGTTATACGAACAGAAGGCGCACCAAAACTTTTAGCTCCGGAAAGCCACCCTCCAGCTTTCGATCCCACAGCAAATAGGGAGGCTGGCAATCGACGGAAAGCCAAACACGGAAGCGACCTGCAGTTTCCTCAGAGTTACGAGGAATCAAAGTTACACATCCCAAAACTGGGGGTGGGAACGTCAGGAGTAGCTCAGTTTGCATCCAGCTTGCCCGATGGAGCCTGTGTGGATGGGTAGTGGAAAACAATGCATATCAAAATTGATCCACGGCTCACCAGCGACACTGAAAATATCGTACATTGTCAGAGAAAGGTAATGTTAAATGGAGTACAGGTTGCGCACTCTGTCGCAAAACTCGATTGTCACAGTTGGGATTGATAGCGGTTCCGGAAAGACAAATGTCGAAACGTCAATCGACGTTGACTGCGGCGGAGTCAAGGGATCTGGGTCGCGACCTTGGGTTGTCCCTGTGTCCTCCGACATGACGATTCAGAAAGACTTGACAAAACATGTGACCTCGTTTGCGCTGTGGACGCGTTGTTTGGCTATGAAACGCGTCTTTCTTCTGTACTGCCATCGAACCTCGAATGGCCATCGACGACGTTACTATGGAAGGTTCTCAAGAGGGCGGGTTATCTGCCCAGAACCCGATGCCTACTCCAAAGTGGACTGTACACAGTAAGGTGCCATTATTCTTGCAACGATACAATCTGATCTTCGATTCCTGTAGTTGAAGTACGTTTACGACCGAGAGCCGCAGCACGCTTCGACACCATTCGAAATCTTGTACATACATACATCAGCTCGTTTGATCGTATTTGCACCCCCTCGACTCTCGATGGGTGGCAAGATATCCCAGAGCTAGCCTCTTCCGTGGAGAAGATTGTTGCTTCCGAATCAGCGTGTCCTTCGCATACTCTTGCATTGGGAGAGATGGCACTTCAGATACACGTTTACCAGCCCTCTGATTCTGATTCTTTCGAAGAGTTCTCGAACAGTGCTGGTGTAAGAGACGATGACGACGATACTATGGCAGCCAGTGTTTGCGAGTTGACAAATAGAAGTTGGGAGGGACTTTGGGACTCGTTGATATACGCGGATAATATCAAGATGAAACTGTTAGACTATATCCATGCTACTCTAGTGTTGAGTGATGCCAATGTAGACTGTGCGTCGTTTCTCCTTCGAATCTAATTACGGATGCTCACTGGCAAAATTGTAGTCAACCTTGTTTCCTGGAACCGCGTAGTCCTACTTCATGGTCCTCCAGGAACTGGAAAAACCTCTTTATGTCGTGCACTGGCACAGAAACTCTCTATACGTTTGTCCCACCGGTAAGCCTCATCCGATTCCCGTCCCTTCGCAACAATATAACTCGCGTCCAAGGTACACGCATGCTCGATTACTTGAGATCAATTCTCATTCCCTCTTCTCAAAGTGGTTCTCTGAATCTGGAAAGCTTGTGCAGCGTTTGTTTAATAGCATAACGGAGTTAGTCGATGAAGAAGATGCGTTCCTCGTGGTTTTGATCGGTATAGACTGCGTTCTGTTCATGAAAACGATGCTCTAAAGATTCTTTAGATGAAGTGGAATCTCTGACAGCTGCTAGAGCGGGCGCAATGGCTGGAACGGAGCCATCCGATGGTTTACGGGTAAGTTTAGCGCCTGGTCATATCGGTTTTGTTTAATTGTACCTTCAGGTCGTCAATGCCTTGCTAACCCAGCTTGACAAGCTCAAGCACCGAAAGAATGTGCTGATCATGTCAACCAGCAACCTTGTGAAGGCTATTGGTGAATTTTGTTATCACCGTTTGGCCTACCAGCACTTACTATACCCATCAAATACACAGATAGTGCGTTTGTAGACCGTGCGGATATTGTGCAATACGTGGATCTCCCGTCCCGCGAAGCCATCTATGAGATCCTTCGTACATGCTTGTGCGAGATGGTGGGCAAGGGCATAGTCGCATCTGTCGTATGTCTAATTGTCGACATAACAAGGCTGTTAACAACTTCCACCTGCTTAGAATGTTCCGACTCTCAGAGAAGCACAGATATACGAAGCCACCTCGAAAGTAGCCTCTTCCTCCGTTTCTCCACCAACAAATGACCCACACGTAAAAACGAAGAACATCGCATTACGACTTCTCACACTTGCCGCGCAGTGTAGGGTGCGTACTCATCGCATCCGTGGTTCTGGTCTGGGTATTTACTCCGACCTTAGACCCAATGTCTGTCGGGACGCGCCCTTCGCCGTCTTCCTGTTCTCGCGCTCGCCCGTTATATTGGCATTGGAAACGTCCAGAGCTTCGGTGGGATGAACGGACGACCTGGCCACGACTCGGCTGGAGGTGCAGATGTAGACGTATGGTTAGAAGGTTTGGAGAAGGTGGTTAAGGAACAGGCAAAAGAACTTCAGAGGTTGAATTGAGATACGGTCCTTCATGCGCGCTCCCTAATTGCTATCCTGGCTTTTTGTTGTCTTGCATGCTCACACCTGTATCCGAATGACCCACGAACTGAGGAATGTAGGCAGTTGTGCCGTTCATGGACAATGCCAGCCATCACAGCTTCAACATCCATTTATTTTGAATTAGACGCTTTATGCTACTTGATATAAGCTCTCAGGTGACTGAACGATCACAGAGCTGACCGCTATTTCCCACCTACCACTGGCGTCGACAGCACGCCCCACGTCCGTGGCACACAAGGGTCTCCTCGAACATTGGGGTTATCCCCGAAGTCTGGGCGGCGTTCGACGTGGCGCTGGTATATGTCCGATGCGGTACAGGTATGATACACGACATGTTTGGCGTTTTGAATTGTGGCCATATAGTACACGGTAGGATCTGGGTTTCTGTGAGTGAAAAGTGAATGGGCGGCGATGCACATAGACTTACGTTATCCCGACCCGATCCGTATCAGCGCCGTTTATCAAGGGTGCAGCATTGAGCTGAGGTGCGTAAGGACGCCTCGAGGGGGCGATTCAGGCTGCGGTAGCTCTTTGACCCCTTCTCGCATCGCCAGTTGATTACTCTGGAAGAAAGTCGAGAATCGGCGACTGGAGGGGTCAGGCGCAGTAGACTGCATTAACGGGGCACGATTATGCGAGTCGACAAGCCTTCGAGGCTTGAATCCCGCGATCCTCTGCCACTCCTCCCGGCCGACTTTCCGCCGCTGGTTCTCGAAGGACAGGTATATGTCCTTACCTGCCCACACGCGGCGTCCCAGGCGTTCCTTGTGGCGCTGTACGGTCCGGCCAAGCACCATCTGCAGGTGTTCGAAGAAGGACTCAATCTCCTGTATGTCGCGTTCCAGCACGCGGAGGTGAAGGTCGATGTCAATGTATTTAATCGGTGTTTGGGTCGGGGGCGTCGGGGGCATGTCGACGTCAACGTCGAAGATAGGGTTGTTCTGGGTTTTCCGGGGACGATTCCGTGTGAGTAATGAGGAGGAACGTTGACTTAATGGTAACGAAGAGGAAGGGAGGAAAGCGGATTTCGGGTTCTCGACGGATTTCGGTTCGCTCTTAGGAGGTTGCCCCCGAGAAGACCGGTGCGATTTTGCTCTCTTTTTCTCCCACCGTTCCTTGAATTCCGTGAAGAATTTGAGACTCCCTTTCTTCCTCTTCAATATCGCGGGGATTTTCGTGAACAACCAGTGCATCAGATTGATGTTTTTGTTGCGATTGCATTCTCCAAAGACGGACAGGAGCATACCGCGATTAACCGCGAAATGAGGGGCTCTGACGCGTTCTAAGGGATGTTTACAGATAGCATACCGCAGCTTCGAATCTCCTTGACGATCCAGGAGCATGGCTTCTAGGAGGTAGTGTCGGGCCAGCGTTGCATGTCCTGCCCTACATAAATGCCTCAGCAGCATATTGTAGGTGGTGGTGTTGGGGTATGCATGAGGTGGGATAAAGGGAGGCGTCTTCGGTGGGTCTGCCACACCAAAATCGTCATCGTCGTCGAAGGAGGAAAAGAGGTGTTCACTGGCGCGGGGTAACGGCTGTGTAAGGACCTCGAAGGCCTGGACGAGTTTCGAGACATCTCCGAACGACCCAAGAACATCTATGGTTGTGTTCAGCGCTACTGTGGTGAACTGCTGGGGTGGCGGTAGGCCGAGAACAACTGAGCTTGCCATGCCAAGGTCCGATTTGATGGTTGGTGAACCCGAATATTCCAAGGGTGGGCGATCGGGATTTGACAAATCTATCCCATACCCCCACTTCATAAGATTCTCGAACGTCTCCATATCCATAGTTTCCTTCAATATTCGGATGGTCAAATTGAGGTTGGCAGGCGTGAAGGGGATCTGGAGTTCCTGCATGTCGGTAATGAGGTCTGCCATCATGCGGCGTGCCTGTGTGGTTCTGTGAGACTGAAACCGTCTCGCAACAGGAAGAGTTAAACGGTGGGCAATGGCTTGCAGGCATAGGCCGAACGTCTTGGTCCTGGGCGTTATGCCTGTGTACGTCAACTCCTTGTAAACTTGCATAGCGCCAATATAATGTCCGACAGCAGCAAATTGGTCCAAGATGAAGTGGTAGTCGTCCAATTCCGGCTTTTGGTCAATTGCACGGATGTTGCGAATAATTGTCTGGAACCTCCCTTCGTGAATGTGCGGATTCGATGGTCTATTCCCAGCTAACAAACGTCTGACTGCGGAGACACGAAGTTCGGCACTGGACGGGGTGCATTTCCTCAGGACCGCCTGGTGCACTTTCAATGGCAATCTGTCGTATCCCAGGACGTTCAGAAGGTCGGTGTAATATGCCCATACACGAGATGGACCACCACCTCGGGTCAAGGAATCTTGAAGTTCATGAAATTTCCTCTCACGTAGATAGGTTTGTGGCAAAGGTGCAGAGTGTTCTGGAGTGGGTGAAGCATCCACAATTTCGGAGGAGAGTGAGAGGGTAGAGGAGAGTCGCGTGGATGCCCTGAAGAGTCGTTGAGGTGATTTGCGGGTCACTGACTGGAAAACAGGGGCGAGATATGAGAAAGAGCAGGTGGGCATTTAAAGATGAGCCCTGGGGCAAGCCCCGTCCGTTCCTCGAACAGCAAAGGCGTGTAACGCCATATTCACCGTTGGCAATGTCAAAAATTATTCGCACGTGAGACAGTGTCTATCCAAGGGTTAAGCCAAATATCGCGATAAGCGCGCCTCTGCCCTCCTCGGACGCATATATACTCTCTGAAAATGTAAGATTTTTACAGGAAGCATCGTACTCTAGCGAATATATCGTAGACTTTTGCTTACGTCTGTCTGTTGTTTGTCCTGGCTCAACTCTACAAACTCTACACATGGTCCGTGCGCACGGCGTTGGGTATATAAGGCAGCGCTGAACAACACTTGACTTCATACTTACCTTGATGGCACAAGCCCCTTCATGTATCCGGGTTTGTGGGCCGTGGAGACTCTCCATAGCACGGCGACCCTGTCCACACAGGGAGTGTCTGCGGCTTGTATGGGCTTCGGCTCATGCACCGTCTCAATATTTTCCTGTCCTGCTTCGGCCACTCTGGCTGGACAGGCGCTTTCTTTTTTTCGTTCTTTCCCAGCGCTAACCCTAACCCTAGTCCTCTAATATGCGGCAGAGTTAAATCTTTTTCTGATGCGATCGTAAGAGACAACATATACAGTTGATTGTATATTCTTTTTTCACGTAAATAAATCGATATTGCTACCTGCACACCATGAAGTACACGATCTCGACGTGATTGCCCTACAGGAATCGACCTCCAGGATCGCAAGATCGGTGAAGTACAGTTGATTCGGCGAGCATGGTCAAATACAGTCACAACGCAAACCATCGTACACCCACCCAGCAACATCCACTAAGTATACATCATGATCGTGTCGATTCTAGTGTTTCCATCGATGTGACACTGTTGCCACGGATAACCTACGCATGACGCCGAGTTTAGTGCAATTAACCGACAGAAGATGGATTCCTTCACTCACTACTGTACCGATGGGGTGCTTCTGAGCAGCAACTGTCTCTTCCATAGAATCATCGAGCACAAGGTTCAGGAAAAGATCGTAGCCACGGAGGACTCCGCTAACTTTACGACCGCCTTGGAGATGGACAAAAAGTTTCTTGTCCATGAACTGCAATCAGACAACTAGATTAGTGGGAAAAATGACGACGATAGCGAAAATGAACCTTTTTCAGCTCAGGCTGGGATGCTTTCGACATTACGATGGATTTGAAGGATGAGGTTCTGGAAGAGGAGCAGTAGCTGCTTTGTTGTGTTTGGCACATCCTTGAACATCTATTTGTCTCGCCCAATTTCTTTTACACAGAATCTTCCTCTGTCCGGGTCTCTAGCCCTGGTCCATCGATTATACTGGTCAAAGAGCATCCAATCTCCAGTCTTACAACTTCCATGGCGACCCCTGCTCCCAGCCCCCGCCCAAATCCAGCCGGCCCATCAGCAACCTGGGCCAGGTCTGGTGAACCAGGCTCAGCCTTCAACGGTTTAAGTAGGGGAAGAGGTCGTGGCACTGGAAGGGGACGTGGTGGACGCGATGGACGTGGGGATATTAAGGAAAGTAAACCAATAGGAGCAGATCACACCGGTGACAAGGCTGTTGCAACGTCAAAAAATGCTCCAACCCCAGCTTCGAAACCAGTGGCGTTACCTCCTCCCTCCCCCGTTCCTCCTAATGCATCGGGTTCCGCGCGGTCCAAAGGAAATTCACGTCGAGCCTCTCGAACGATACCTGCTGTGGTGCTTCCACAACTGAATGCAGCCGGAGACGTTCCAAATAGCCCAACCACATCCCGACCACAAAATCGAAGGCGTCGTTCGCAGTCAGGCAGGCTTGCATCGACAGCTTTACCTAAAATAAATGTACCATCTCGTGATGACAACCTTCTACGACCACTACGACCTCGAACTGGTCCAGTGCCTCAAACTGCCCCAATAAAGGACGCGCCACCCCACCTACCTGGCGGCTCTTTCGATATACGCAACAATATCGACGCACTGGTCGAACGCGTACGAGCGGTCGCAATGGCTGATAACAGACCAAGTACACCTGGAAGTCATATCGATTGGGCTGGCGACGACGATGACAGCCTACCGGATCTAGATGACTGGGGTGTTACTCCTGCACCGGGGGCAGCTGAAACGGCTGAGATGATCTCTCCAATCGTCGTCGATGGCCTAAAGCCATTGCCAGATATGAGCATAGAATCTCATGCGTCCCCACCTCCTCTGGGGACCCCTGAACTCTTGGAGGAGCCGAGGTCCGATGATCGTCTAGCCAGCAAGGAGACTATGAAAACCCTCGATCAAGTAACGAAACCTTCATCCCTTGATCCATGTAAGTCCAGAAATATATATGTTCCGACGGTTTTGTCAATCAACTCTACGAAAGATGACATCGATGTTGCCACGCCAATAACCACGACACAACAACCTCTCACCTCCGCGCCAGCATCGGCCAAGGTGTCTTTGCACCCATCCCTACCCGCGAAACCTGTCGTTACTGCTGACGTGTCTAGCATCCTCCCAAACTCCCGACAAGGCCCAGGTGCTACGTCACTGCGCAAATATTCCTTTCCAACACCCCTCGTCGCGACCGAAAAATCAGCGCCAGCATCAGCCAGGCAGACAGCTGAGGAAGTTGAGCTCTCCCCCGAGCCCACAGTCACAGTCGAACAACCTGCACGTGAGCAGGGACTCGCAGAGTCCATCCATTCCCCGTCAGCCCAGGATGCGATCAAAGTAGACCCATTCGCAAATAATCTTACCCGCGATGGCCTGACTGCTTCAATGCACGCGCCACCACCAGGTGGGATCTCAGAGACGAAATCCGCACCAAGTCACATATCCTCGTACTCATCAGGGACTGCCGAGCACCGTACTCATACACGAGCGCACACAGTCGGTCGGTCACCCGGTTTTCCTCGTCCAGAACACAACCGCCCTTCACGTTCGGGTTACAGCACACCTCGGGGTGGACTTTCCGCAGAAGGAGGATACCACTCGCGTACACATTCCACGCCTCCCGCGGGCCTGCACGGTCAGCGGCCCAATGCCCATCGGCCAGTCATCACTGGTGACGCAATTTCCCGCCTTGCGAGAACAATTGGCAACACAACTCTTTCGCCAGGAAGGGCTGCGGCTGTCACGGCGACTCTTAATTGACGAACTTTCCACATCACCAGACGCACTCAACTTCTCATACATCTAGTTTCATATCTATATAGTTTGATTTTTTTCATCTTATACCCGTTCTGCTCTCCCTACTCACCACCTACTTGTATATCACCTGATATCGCCTACTTTTTACATTCGGATGTACAAGTATATTGACAAACTACTATATGACAACCTGACTTTACCATGATTCCTCGCTGCCCTAATTCGAGCAAACATGGGCGAATGGTATGTTATGATTATTCCGCTACAAAACTAAAATACAAAATTGGTACGGCATTGAGAATCAGCCTGAGCTGAAATATGAAAGTTCTAGTCCAATGGCTTTTATAGGTTTTGACCGGCTCGAGAAGTCGGAAACAACTCCCAAGCTGACAAGCATGTTCCGCAATCGGCCTTCCCACATAAGTGAAATATTCTAAAACCGATAACATATTGAGTTCTACCGCGGACTGAGGAAATAAAAGCACACACATTGTTTGTGGAGGCCCGAGCTTTAACGACACCATGTACATCATCCCTGAACTCAAGGGCCGACGGTGAGTGTTTGGGAGGCGGAAACCCTGTCTCTAGATCTGGGTTCACAGATGGTGAGCGCCGCATCCACCATTCGGCCCCCATAGTCCATTCGCTCTCGAAACTATAAACATTGAAATCGAAGCGAGATGACAGACATAGGTCGCGGGAGACCTGTGCGGAGTATGCGCCTGAAATGTGGCCCAGCATGGGGTTAAACAATGCAGTTATTGTGGTGGGAGGTTGCGAGGGCTGTCCTTTCGTGGACATGGACAGTGGTGATGATGATGATAAGGGGACCTGGAATGAAGGAGGAGTGGCATCCGGAAGCGTCGTGAAGCGTATGCCAGTCGACACTATAGAACGGGGTGTTGGCAAACATTCGAGGCTATCAGCGCACTGAGAATAGACTGACCCCCTGCGCTTTTTTCCTTTGCGCTGAAGTATAGCTCAGCTCCGACAGAAACGCGACCTTTCAATCCACCTTCAACTGCATCTTCCTCGTCGATGCGTTTTAAACCTGCACGAGAACCAGATATTGAAGAGTTGTCGTCCGTCGGCTCGACCGGCATGCCCAGCCTCCCGAAATTGTGAAGCACTCGCACACCCCACATTCCGTCCTCGGCGCTCCATGTGTACTCACTACACCACTTCCCCACGTCGTGCTGCAAGTTCAGCATGATATTGCTCACATCCCCGCCGCGACCGCGCATTTCGGCGGGTACATTCGAGGGTGGGTCAGATATTGCGGCGACCAGGGCCTGTACTGTCGGTGACAGCCGCATCGAGTATAAAGCATCCAGCCTGCCTGTTGGTAGGTAGAAGCGACCGTACAGAAGATAATCTACAACATTTGTTCAGTCCAAATGTCATCCTGCGAGTAACTCTCGAATACGCACCACGCGTATCGACTCTCTCTCCTGCATGCCATTCCTCCTCCTTGCCTTCCGGTCTTCGAGGTTGATCATAAACTTTGAACCGTTCGATCATGTCCTTGAAACGGGCATTACCTGACCCCTTGACGTCCAGATCGCACGACGTGAATATGTAGCCGACAGAGCCATTCAGCGATGGCATGGCAGTCATCGAGTATGTCGTCTTAAACAAGGCATTGGGAGCCTTAGATATCGATAAGTGAAGCCCTCTGGGAACCGTGAAGTCCAGAATAGCTAGGAACTGTTAGCAAGGCGAATTGTGTCGACCTTCAGAAGCACTGACCATTGGAAGAGCGCGTCAAATTAGCATAAAGGTTGTCCTCATTCCACCCAGTTGCCTTGTAGTAACTGCGAAGGACATAGGACGCAAACGGATGCATGTGCAATGCACAACGCTGTAGTCACGTCAAATGTTAATGACAAATATTACAGGAAATAATTAGCGGGCCGATATTGTGGTTCACATCAGCCAAAAGTCGGAAAGACGTCCTTGATCCGAGTATACCCCAGATGCGACACTGTCACACTCCTGGCATCGCATCACACTCATTCTCAACCTCAACACACTCACTCT